>KV417336.1:0-39797 GCA_001630345.1 Calocera viscosa TUFC12733
GACGACCGCAAGGAGCCATAAACTCGTCTCACGGACGATCAGTCCCAGATCCAGTTGCGTGCACGTCCCTGAGCAGGATGATGCGCGAGACGTTCGGAGCAACGTATGTTGCCCCTCCCTCTGAAATTGTTGTTTCAACCTGTCAGCCGCAGCTCTCCGTAGAAACGCCATTCGTCTTTGTTCTGCTAGAAGATAACATGGATGTATATGATTAGATGATATGCCATTATGACCAAGACTAATGACGAGCTACAAATATCCGACAGCGAATGCGCGCTTTGGCACGAGTAGAACGACATACGTCGCGCTCTTCTATGCATATTGACTGTTTAGAATAGCTATGTTGATGGCGATGGAAATCATTCGTTAGTGCAGGTGCGAACAATGCAAACTGACCGTACTGCAGCAGTGGACACTCTACCTGCCGACACAAATCAGTCAAGTATCCCGGATATCAAGCGTGGTCTGAAGAGGAAGAATGTGAAGGAGCAGGACCTTGAGGACTCTGATATCGATTCTGACTCCTCGACCGATGTTGTATTGAAAGCAGTGAGGGCGATGTATCGTGAAATGGAGGTATGTTGTCACTGTCCGGGTTGTTATGGGTTGGTTTTACAGGAGTGCGCCCCACTCAGCTGAAGATAGAGTCTCTGGAGAAGCGTCAACGAGAGAAGAAGAAAGAGGGGAGGGCACGGAGGCCACTCAGGGGATCGTCAGCATCGCGGAGGATCAAGAGGGAGACGCTCGACGGGCATCGTCTTTCTGCTCCCCGCGAAATAATTGATCTCACCTGAAACATAAAATGCATATCAGCCGCCTCTTCATGAAGAGGAAACTTCAAATCTACTTTACGTTGTACGGATCAGCTCTCGACGTACATGCTTTTAGTCTCACTACCGATGTGCAATGGATTCTGTATTGAGTCGTTGGATTTTGCGATCAGCCAGTTGTCATCATGTGGGCAAGATCCACTAGGAGAAAAAGAATGGGCATGGATTGCGATAGTTGCGCCGGCCTAATGCCCGACACCAAAGGATGAGAGACAAAAGGCTCGTTGTATGGGCTGACGCTTGTCGTGACTGGACCCTCTACGAGCCTTCTGGAATTCTCACGAAAAGTCCGCGTGAGGGCAGTGACGACGCGACGCGTCTCGAAGATATCCAGACGCGTCTTCTTTCCTTCGTCCCTTACCCTCTTCAGCGATCTTTCTACAAGCGACACGGCGATGCCGCGTCTGGGCGATTATGAAGCGTGGGTAGAGGTGGGCGGTGTGCGGCTTGAAGAATATCCAATGGTCGAGTCCGGGACTGGAGAAATGGTCGTCCGATGCTGGATCGCTTCGGAGGAAGGCAAGGTATTGTCCGACACATGGCAAGCGCGTATTAGTCTGAAGCCATGCGGACTGCCCTCCAGAACTTTGTTGTCCACCTGAAAGACCACAAACCAGGTCAACGTGCAATTAGGGGTCGCATCAGCATTGATGGGCGTCTGGCCGCTGGGGTTATCGTCCGGGCCAGCTCAAGGAGCCGGACCGTGCCGTCCTCTGGCTTTCCGATAACCGCCACCCAGACCAAGCTGTACCAATTTGGGAAGATTAGCCTTACGGGTGAGACCTGTCCTTTGCGTCAGTTATCCACTTTTCTTATTCTGCTCAGAGGACGAGCACCTGGCTCTGCAAGACGAGAACCTCATCAAGCAATTGGGCACCATCAAGATGCTCTGTGAGACGGGTAATGCGGTCCCGGACAACTGGATTTCAGGCTTTTCCCCTTCAGAAGTGAAGCCTGTGCATGAGAAGTCAAAGAAGGGGGCGAGCCACTGGGTCGTGTGAGTATTTGCTCCCTTCAGTGTGATTATCCTAGGTGCTCATCGATTCCGCTCACTAGGCCAGGTGCCGAAGTACAAGAACACCGCATTGTGTATGCATTCCGCCCAAACGGTGGAAGAGCTAGTACGCTTGTGTTTCATTATGCTCCGAAAGGTCTGGAACATCTTCGGATTGGTTTCAATGCCTGACGCTCCGCAGACCTGCTACAGGCACGGGGTATCATGCGTGAGTCTCCTGGGACGTATCAACTTGGACCGGCTGACTTCTCCAGCAGCTCGAGACACACCAGTAAATGAAGAGGAAGAGAGAGCAGAAAGTGAGGAGAATCACTCTAATGAACCTGCGGTGAAGGTGGAGGACATGGAGGGCGAGAACTCCGAGGAAGCACGCGCAGCCGAGGCGAGGATTCGTCAGCTCGAGGTGAGAACATCGCCTTGTCGGGTTTCCGGTTGTGATTGATTGTCGTAGGAGGAGCTTGCGGCATTGAGGCGGGACAAGGATAAGGGCAAAAGAGCAGCCGACGGCCTGGGTACCGGTCGACCTACCAAGAGGATGAAGCTGGAGCAAATCGACACGAACAGGTTCTTCGCTGCAGGAGAAGTCATCGACTTGACCTAGGGAGCCCGGTTGACCAAAGTGGTGGTACCTTTCAGCTGCGGACTTTCGGCCTTTCCCACCGGGCTGAGCTGGAGCAGCATACATGCCCTTTCACGTGTTACATACCACCCCTATGATTCACACCATAATCACGACAAACATAACTACTCCGGTACTTTCTCAACATCGTTTGTATCAGGGCGCGACAATACTATGGACCACGGCTTGTCGGATGAGGCATTTGGGCCTGGACATTCGTCTAGGAGGCTGGACGGGCTGGTCTCTTTGTCGTTAGAGTACCATGGTGTCGTTGTGTCCGATTGTGAGAGATAATGCATCCGTCGAACACCTAGAGGGCGTGAGACCGTATCTCTCGAACGACACGAACTGTTTAGATGCCTTGGTCTAGGTCTCATAACCACGTGGCGAATGGGCAAGCACGTGCACACGAAGGACCGCCCAGGGGTCGATCGGCAGTGCATACATTTGCTTTGGTACCACCAGCATCTCTGTCGAGCGCTGACCGTACAACACCTCGCTCGCACTGCATACACGCATGGCACGCCTCGGCGACTTTGAAGCGTTCATCGTCGTTGATGGTACCACACTGCCTGAACACTGTGCCATCGCTACTCGCAATGGACTGAAGACGGGGTGTGTTGTACAGTCCGAGAAAGGGAAGGTAGGGGATTTGTTGATGACATGACATAATGGCTGAGGTCTGGTCAGACGTTCATGCTGCGTTGGAAGGACATGACCCGGTCACATAGAGCATGGGGCAGGGTCTTCGTGGATGGCGAACACGCTGCTTCTCGGGTCTTCAACGGGGACTTTGAGGAGGTCGTGTGCAAAGGCTTTTGTGATGGCGGCAGCGGACATGCGGAGTTTTGTTTCGGGCAGGTCGAGTTCACTGGTATGACTGTGCTCTCAACGCGCTAAGAGGGACGGCTCAATGGGATCTACTCCCTTTATAGATGACGGGTCGCTAGCCCTCGCGGACGACGAGGCTTTCGGGACAATTGAACTTTTCATCGAGACTGGCGACTGGAATGATGACCCGGGAAGTGTGCATTGTGATGATGAAGGTATCAGCGCAGAAAACGACGACGACGATCCTGCCGATGATAATGACCCTGACTGGGTTCCTCCCGGTCTGTCTAGCCAGCGCACGGGCAGCATCGATGAAATGAAGGAGGAAGGGGAAGAGCCTGGAATACCGGGTAATCTGAATACGCCGTCTTCTAGCTCGTCAAAGGGTGCCAGCAACAGCAGTAATACGAGCTCAAGCGTACGAGATGAAGAATATCTGAAACCCGTTTACGAAATGAACAAGAAGGGGTGCGATCATCGTGTAGAGTGCGTGCTCTTGCCTTAAAAGTGCTGGAAATATGACCAAATCGATAGGGCTGGCGCACTCATTGACGACCAAGAGGACTATTACGACTTCCAACCTGACGGCTCACCTCCGTGGCATTTCGTTTTCAAGTATCGGTCTAGAGGCGGGTGTTCCTCCTGCAACCTAATGGTTATCTTGCCTTTTGACTGCTTAGCTTTAGCTCGTTTGTTGGCCGAAGGGATCATCCGTCGGTGAAGGCGAAGCCGCTGTGAATGTTCGCTAACCAGAATGTAGCGCCGAAGGAGGAATCTGCGGACACAGACCAGTCGAGCAGCCCAGACAGCAAGAGGGGCGTTAAGCGGAAATCCGTCAAGCAAGACAATGACAGTGAAGATGACGATTCAGAGATGAAAGAATTGAAGGCACAGCGCGCGGTCGTGAACGTGTGTATCTCCTTTGGCGATCAGCTGGGCTGACCTTACAGGATGTGCACCATGTAGGCGAAGATTGCACATATACGTCAGAAGAGGAAGGCGCAGGTAAACAAGCAACTCAAGAGGTCAGATAGCGGATCATCTATACCTCCAGGTAAGGTGAAAGAGGAGGCGATGAGTAGCAACCGGAGCTTTGCTCGACGTCAGCACGAGGTGATCGATCTTACTTGACGGCGAACCGAGCGCATACATGCTGCAAGCCTATCTCAGACAGCAACGGACAACCTCGATATCGCCTCAACTCGTATTCAGCTACGTAACGCTCATGTCGCCTCATTTGTGGTTCTATCAATACGCATAATATATCAGTTTATTATAGGTGGTGGACTCCCTTCCCGCGCGCGTCCGGCTACAGTAGGCATGGATTGTAATTCGGGTAACGCGGCATTTCCCACTCTCGTCTGTCCCATCGCGTGCAATCTGACCATGACACACACCTATCTCAGGCTCTTCTACAGCGCATGGCACCGCCGGCGCGAAGCTGGGGGGGAACTTTAAGGAAACGATAGGCTTTCCGTGTCGAAGCACCGACTTGTATACTCGCTACCCAGCGTCCAACTACGGTGGAAATTGCAGCACGCGGCATAATTCATGTTACGAGGGACCCGTCTCTACCATGGAAGACACCAGATTTTGGCTGTGCCTTTTGGCTGTGCTCACGCGATCTGCGTGGCGGAGGTGCTTGATCCGGCTTAAATAGAAGGCGTTGTAGGGGCTCGTCTTGATCTTCGTCCCCGCAACCTTCGCAACGATCTCGCATTCATCTTCACGATGCCTCGACATGGGGACTTTGAGGCCTGGATATGCGTTGAGGGTAAGCCCTTGCCTGAGTTTTGCGTGCGAACGTACGAGGCGGCACAAACTGTGAGATGCTGGGTACCGTCGGAGGCGGGAAAGGTACGATGACTCCAATGCAGGGTCTGACTTGGCATTGTCACTGATACGGTCCAGAACTTCGTCGTTCACTGGAAGGATCACACCAAACTTCACACGTTAATCTGCGAGCCTTATATCGATGGGCACTGCAGCCACAGCACACATATGAAACCTGGCAAGGGCGAGGCGCACCGTAAAGGCAATCACATCACGCCTTCTACGATAAGCCTATTTCAATTCGCTCCTATGATATTAACAGGCAAGTTCTCTTGCTGGTATCAATGCTGTCGACACTTATTCTATGTAGACAACGAGGATCTTGCAATGGAAGATGAGAAAACGATCAAAGCGCTCGGCATAATCGAACTTGTATTGAAGGAAGGAGTTATCGGAGAGGAGAGTTCCTATTCAGTCATTGATGTACCAACCGCAAGGCCAGTATACGAGAAGCTGAAGAAGGCAGGCTGTCATCGTGCGCAGTAAAGACATCAACTTAATTAAGCGGAGTGAACAGTCAATAGTTATCCGTCTTCCAGGTCGGGCGGCGAGATTGTGAAGACGAGCACCTGGTCCATATTCACATGGAATGGCAGGCCTCCTCACAAGTTTATGTTCGACTATCGTCCGAAAGGTCCGCGATCAATCAGTTTTATCGAGGTGGCCAAGAATGACATGACGTTTCAGATGTGCTCCAAGCCCTCGAAATCATGCGTCCGTCTTACGTTCCAGAACCCCATGCGCGTTTTAACCATCGTCATTGTATAGCAAGGGATAACCCTCACGACATCAAGCATGAAGTAAAAGAAGAACAAGAGGCTGAGATAGGTGGAGGTTGCGATCAAGCACAGGAAACACCGGAAGATGAGTCAATCCGGGTGAAGATCGAAGAGCTTGAGGTGAGGCACCGTCATTGTCCAAAACGATGACCTAACCTAACGGCCACTCCACAGAAGCAACTCGCCGCGTTACGAAGTATCAGGAAGAGGAAATCTGTCGTACAAGCAGAGATCTCTGACGCACGGCACAAACGGGCGAAACTAGAGGAGATTGCGGCTGCACGGTTCTTTGTCAAGGGCGAGATTGTTGACTTGACATGAGCGATTTTGAATGCAGTGAGTCGGAGGACTGGTTCCAACTGCATCGACCGACCGACAGTATGTACCATGTGGCAGGGGATATGAAATATGCGGAACTGTTTGTCTGAGCGACTCATTCGATGTGAGGCCAGGGTGGGACTTTGGTTTGGAAGCGCGATTTCAGGGCGGGTGACTGCCGCACTCGGCGCGGCACTGAAGCTTAGCGTTGATTTGCGGCACTATCTCCAACTTTTTCAATCTTAAATCGGAAGTTCTCAGCCAATCTACTCTGTTACTTTATTCGCTGCTAGCTCACGAGACAGGACGTACGGCAATAGGGTGTCCCGCCCAAGAGGAACATCAGGTTGAGAAGGTCCCTCATGATGGAAGATGATAGATGTAGCGCGGGGCGCGGCTTCCTTGATGGCCCCCACAAATCAGAAAAGACGGCGGGTCTGCTTCTAGCGCACACCCTCTGCATTCTACCGACACGTACCATCTGAATATGCCGCGACTGGGAGATTTCGAAGCATACATCGAAGTCGATGGTGTTAGGCTACCTGAATATCGGCTGGAACGAAACGAGTCAAAGAGGGTTGTGAGGTGCTGGATACCGTCGGAAGTGGGCAAGGTAAGAGTATATGCTGTGGCGTGACAATACCATCTCACTTCTTGGGTAGAACTTCGTCGTTAAATGGCAGGATCACAGCAAGCGGCATGCTCTCTGCGGTTTTGTTTACCTTGATGGTCACTGCAGCCACGGCATACATCTTCGGCCGGGCACGGGGAAAGCTCTTCAAGAGGGCAATCATACCACGTCTACGACATTAAATTCGCGCAAATGACATTGACAGGTATGTTGAGACTGAGTGTTAACTATGTTAGTGGGCTCATTCCCAGGTAGACGACGAAGCCATCGCATTGAAGGATGACAGAACTGTCAAGTCGCTCGGGGCGATCAAGGTTGTCTTGAAGGAAGGGGTTATCGGAGAAGCAGTTCCCTTCTCAGCCAAGGAATTGCCGAAGCCCCAACCCATCTATGAGAAGATGAAGAAGGCGGGCAGCCACCAAGTCCAGTAAGCACCCCCTTCGACCAGTGATAATGGTCGTTAACGTGCTCCAGGTCAGGTGGTCAGGTAGCAAAATCAGCTCCGAGCATCGCGTTCACATGGAACCGAGCTGCACCCCACAAATTCATCTTTCAATATCGGCCCAAAGGTATGATCAGCGTCTGATGAAGGTATCCTCTTTGACAATCTGCTTTAGGTGTACTGCAAGCACTCGAAATAATGCGTTCGTTGCCTCGTTTCTTGAATTACATCCTGTACCCACGATTTGGCACAGCACTAGAAAACCCGACCATTGTCCCAAAGGTTGAGGTAAACGAGACTGTAACGAAGGCCAAGAAGCCGAAGCCGGAGCTTCGCGTGAAGGTCGAAGATAGCGTGGTCACGGCGCCACCTGGGAATAACACCGACCCAGCAGCTGAAGTGGAGGCGGTTCAGGCACAGATCCAGGCGCTTGAGGTGAGGGCACATACAACACCCACTTCCAACATCTGATGACGGCAAACACCTTATAGGCACAACTTTCTGGGTTGCGCGAGCTTGCGAAGAGGAAGCCGGAGGTCAAAGTAGAGAAGCAGGACCGTGTGAGTAAAAAGGCGAAGGTTGAGGAAATCGAGGATGGTCGGTTCTTCGCCCAGAGGGATATCATTGACTTGACGTAAGGCACGTCCTCAAATACTCCCCGGTCTTCCACAGTAGTGTGTACTGTACGCTTCATCTGTGTGCAAACGATTCAACGTCCCGTTGTCTGGTTCTCGGTCGTCCTACTGTAACCTGTTGTAATCTGACGTTTCGTGTTGTGCATATTGCGAGTGGTCCCATTCGATTAAACATGCAACAGTTGACAATCTTAGTAACACAGGAATGAAAGGCACTAAAAGGCGCTGTGCGCTGTATACTCGTATCATAGTCCAATCCAGCTGCTCCTTCCACCAGGGTTGTGTAACTTCGTTTGACCAATCTTGACCCTCGACAGCTCTCCTCGTCCACCAATCTCCAGGAATGGAGGATGTCCCTCCGCAGTGGGCGAGGCATCCAACATTGGGCTTGGCCGAGGAGGCCGAATGGGGGTAGATCCATGTCGCGGGGTGTTGGGAGCGCCGGTGTTTTGCGGCGTAATGAACTCGAGTGCGGAGGGGAAGGATGGTGTGGGCACGGGCAGGAACGACTCTGCGTACCACTCGTACCACACCTTTTGGCGGGAAGTCATCCGCCAGAGATGGACATCAAGCTCAGCATTGGCGGGGAGGTATAGTGGGTCCTGAACAAGATAAGCACCAACTCAGATGGTGTAACGGAGATACCAACTTTTAGGGGGAAGTAGAAAGGGAACCAGCTGAGCATGTTGTTGGACTTTAGTGCCTTCGTCTCGGGATGTATGCTGAGCGAGACATCGCCGTACAGGTGGGCTTCAAAGTACCCGGCCAGACCATGCAGGACGCCTGAATGGGGTATGTGGAAAGTGAGATGTGCTGAGCGGGTGTTGTGGGTATTGCTGAAGGGTAATCCTAGACAGGCGATAAGTAAACGATGCAGATGATCGGAAAGTCAAGTACCTCTGGCATCAACAAACAAATCCCTCCTTGGGTGCTCAAAGCTCCAACACTCCTGCACCGTCGTCCCACACACGCCTCTAACACCTCCTCCATCACCGGACAAGACGTTCGTCGCCTGGAACATGACCACGTACGGTGTCTCGGCGTTTTTCGTCTCGTCACCTATGGTCTGGTGCAGCACCTCGTTGTACAGCTTGGACGAGGAGAGGGGCGCGACATGCGCGGTATAGAAGGAGGGGATCGAGATACCGTCGTCTTTGAGGAAACGCTGTGCTCCATCGAGACATTCGGGGCTCAGCTCGTTATCGCCGAAGGAACCGAGCAGCTCGCTGATGAGGATGTCGACCTTTTCTGGTAGTTCGACGGAGCGCATGTCGCCGAAGAACAGCGTTACAGCGTTTTCCCATTCTAGAGCGTTGCGTTCTTGTAACCTGAGAAAGAATCAGACTTGTAAGCAAGGCTAGAAGTCATATACTTACGTGACGAGGGCATTGGGGTTCTTCTCTATGGCATATATAGTCACGTTTGCCCCTTCTATTCGCTGGACGGCCTTGTAGGCCCTGGCAATCAGGGGTCCTCGACCTGCGCCAGCTACACAAATCACGCTACTCGAACATCAGCGTCACACTCGATACGGCCAGGGAGCAACTTACGTCTCCTGCTCCACTCTAGCTGACAGAGCCTGGAAAATCGCCTCCTCGTACCGCTCGTACTTGACCGGGTCCCGCTCAAAGATCGCATAAGTCGAGCTCTGCAGGTTGTCCATAAGCGGCTGGAGGGGCGCCTGCACACGGTCCATGTACGTGCTCGCAAAGCTTTCGAGCGTGCCCTCGGTGCGCATCGCTTGCAGAGTCGTGCTGGTCTTCTCGAGAAAACGCACGTACTCGGCGTACCCCTTGCTCCCGCCGGCGTTGTGCAGGTTCGCTTGCGTCTTGGAGAGGATGAAGATGGGCAGGAACTGCATCACTTCTTTGAGGAAGATTTGGTTCGCTTTCGCCAGCACGGGGTAACCCTTGGCGTTCGGGATGAAGGAGGTTGCGGGGAGGAAGATGTGCCGGATCGGCTCGGCTGACCAGCGGTCCATCGCCCCTAGGCGGAGGGGGAATGGTGGGGAGAGGTCGAGCACTAAGCATCCATTTTGATCAGCTATTTCTGACGAAGTGCAAGATAAACAACTCACCAATGGACAACCTGGAATTGTACCCGCACACTGTGCGAATGACGTCCCACATTTCCCACGCGCTATCCAGCCCACCCTCCTCGCCCGCATTCGGGCTCACAACAATCTGCGGGCTCTTGATCCCCGGGCTTTCCGCGAGCGTCCTCCCTGGCCCCAAGCCGCTGGGCGAGCCACCCCGGTGCTCGACTTCGGAGACGGGGATGCGCACTGCCAGCTGCATGTAGGAGCCGAAGGAGGTGTCGTTTAGGATCGCGTTTATTGCACGGGCGTAGTCGGCGACGTTGGCTCGGTTTCGTGGGGGTGGGAGCACGACGGTGCGCACATCGAGGTAGGTCGAGTAGGCCAGTTCTTGCCGGAGTGCCTGCAACAGAAGTTAACACCTGTGTCAACACAGAGCAGCTGATATAGAACGTACCAGCTCAGAATCGTAGCGTATCCCGGATTCTGGGCTGTCCAGCTCGAGCCAAGCGCTCACCATCCCGATGAGCGAGTATGTCTCCTCGAGGCGCGTGACCGTCACCTCCTCCCTCTCGAACTTGGGGTGCAGCCTCCACTCCTCGGCCTCTTTCTCTACCGCCGGGTCCCTCCCCGGCGCATGCCCATCCGCGCCGTCCGCCGTGGACGGCCCAGCACCTAACGGCGGCTGGAGGCACATCCTGCTCCAGCGGTCCTTCCATTTGGGCGTCGTGAGCGGCAGGCAGACGTACGTGTACAGCCGGCTCGCGAGCGTCGTGCTGATCAGCTCCTGCACGGGCGTCGGGTCGTCTGACTCGCGCGGGGCTGAAGAGGACGCCGGCGGGAGGGCGGCGAGCTCGGAGGCCGGGATGTGCAGCGCGATCGGGATCGAGAGCATGTCAGGGTACGACATCGTCCGCGTCCTTTTGGGTTGCTGATAGGTAGGTTGGTGGTATGCGGGAGTGAGAGGTATAATGCCGGTCGTGCCCGTGAAAGGCGGCAAACACTGATCGGAATAGCGAGCTCGGAATCAATGAGAGTTGGACTGTGTCGGCACTGGCGGTTGTCGGAAAGCAACGTAAAAGATGACGGCAACTCTCACCCTCGGCGTTATATGCACCTTTTTCTGATGTTGCGGCCGCCGCTTTACTTTTGGCGAGTGGGCGATATTGACGCCGGCAAGTCAATTGCGGGTGGGTCTCAGGGCGCGTGTACTCCTTTGTGGGGGATTGTATTTTGCGGCTTTGCTTGCACGAGGACAAAAAAGGCGGTAAGGGCCCAGTGCAGGACCCTAAGGGGACAAAATGATTTGACGTAAACCTCCGGGTGGCTGAGTCCAATTAAGCTTTATGGTATACTTCCATAACGGAGGCATAAGCTATGGTATGCTTTCACAGAATGATGGCAATCGTGAATATTCAGTTTACACAATTGAAGTTTTTTGTTTCGGCAGACATTAAAGTATCTATCATCAACAGTGTTACGATAACAATTTTTTTTCTCATTCTTGCAGTCTGTGTTGAAATCATTATTTCATAAATCGCGCTTAAATCAAGTGGCTGTGCGGTCCTGCTGGTCACAGCCACACCCAAGCTCCGCGCGACGCGGACAGCGTGCAGGCTATGCTAGGGTCCAGCAGACGCGGAATTAAAATGGAAGCAACATGGCAGAAACAGCTCTGCCGAACCTTGCCGAGCACAGCCACTTGCTGTTGTAGTCTTTCTAACCGCTGTAAGTATAGAAATACATATATCAAAATAATTGAATAAAGCTTGGGAAGAGTCACGCTGCCCATAAAGTGGTGGTGGCATGTGAAAAAGTAAATTGTGCTGATGTTTACTTAGTGCACAGTGGATTTGCACCGAACCCGTGCACCAAACGGAATCAAACGGAAGTATATGCTGCGCAACCTTATTATTTCTTACTTTTGTTCACTACATGCGAAAATATGCTTCCGGCAGGCTAAACGGGGGGCTAATCTCTTGTTTCGGAGGTAATTACGGAAGCACCTTGACTTTGTACGAGAAAATCGTACGTGCCGACGCTAAGGACCGGCCCATTCATTCACATTCCGTCCATGGACTTAGGCAGCGCCCCCGGCATCAGCATGGGACGGACATCAACGCTTCATCTTCGCACCACCACTCCCATATCACACTCGTCGCGAGTCACAGAACCGTGTTTTTGTTCTCGTCGTTTCGATCGTCGATTTTACCATCAATAACGGCTTTCCATAAGGCAGCGCTTCCGCCCTCAGCATTAGGGTTAGGCTCCCTTTTCGCAGACAGACTCGGACATCAATCGCTTCATCATCGCACCACCAACCTCGTCGCGAGTCAACCTTGTTTTTGACGTCTACCCCTTTATCTCCCCCATATCACACCTGCAACCTTCTCGTCGTTTCGACCGTCGATCTTACCATCACCAACGGCTTTCCATAAGGCAGCGCTTCCGGCCTCAGCATTAGGGTTAGACTCCCTTTCCGCAGACAGACTCGGACATCAATCGCTTCATCATCCCACCACCAACCTCGTCGCGGGTCACAGAAACCTTGTTTTTGACGCCTACCCCTCTATCTCCCTCATATCACACCTGCAACCTTCTCGTCCTTTCGACCGTCGATCTCACCATCACCAACGGCTTTCCATAAGGCAGCGCTTCCGGCCTCAGCATTAGGTTAGGCTCCCTTTCCGCAGACAGACTCGGGACATCATCGCTTCATCTTCGCACCACCAACATCGTCGCGAGTCACAGAACCTTGTTTTTGACGCCTACCCCTCTATCTCCCTCATATCACACCTGCAAACTTCGACCGTCGATCTTACCATCACCAGCGGCTTTCCATAAGGCAGCGCTTCCGGCCTCAGCATTAGGTTAGGTCCCTTTCCGCAGACAGACTTGGACGATCAATCGCTTCATCTTCGCACCACCAACATCGTCGCGAGTCACAAAACCTTGTTTTTGAAGCCTACCCCTCTATCTCCCTCATATCACACCTGCAAACTTCTCGCCGTTTCGACCCTCGACCTTCCCTCAACCCTACATATACTCCTCCATCTGCACCCAACGAGAACCTACAGACAAAAGAGACATCATGCCCTCCCTCCGCCATTTCCGCGCCTACATCATGGCCGACGGCGAGAAGCTGCCCGAGTACAAGGTCCAGCTCGAGAACAACGGCAATACTGTCCGCTGCTGGGTACCGAGCGTGGTTGGCCAGGTACGTATCCCTTCCTGCCCCTTTTCCGCTCTATCTCCCTGTCCCCTCCCTACTACCGGATGAACATATACTGACCCTCTTCCGCGCATACAGGAGTTTTCCATTCACTGGAATGACACAGCGCGCGTCTCTGAGACGGCGGGATACGTGTACGTCGATGGAGAGCATGTTGGTGGCCGGTTCATCCGCCCCTCCGACCATGACGGACACGTGTTTCTCGAGAGTCGCCCGCTTGACGCGTACACGACGGCTACTTTTAAGTTTGGGAGCATGGTTCTGACTGGTACGTTCTATATGCGTGGCCATACTGTACACAGATATTCATGTTTCCCTCGGCAGATGAGGAGAACGAAGTGGAGGCCGCGAACGTCGTCCAGGAGCTTGGCTCCATCAGGATCATGATCAAAGAGGGTACGATCGGGGGGATGTACAACCACGAGTACAGGGAGGTCGCCCAAAAGCCCGTCAACGAGCGCATGAAGAAGGTCGGCGGGCACCGTGTTGTGCTTGGCAAACAAAGGAGCGCTCCGCAGACGTGGAGGCAGTTCCACCCGTTCAAGACCGAGCCTATGACGTTCATCTTCCAGTATACATCGGCTGATTTCCTGAAGGCGTCGAATATTGCGCGTGCGTGCTTTTCTATGCCGTTTACGTATGTTTACTTACCTCAGTTGCAGCCAGGCGCCAGGCTATGAACCGTCCCGCTCCTCCCGCTCCTCCTGCTCCACCCGCTCCTCCTGCTCCTCCCGCTCCTCCCGCTCCTCCGCGTCATACAAGGAGCACTGTCAAGAGCGAGGATACTGGGTCCAGCGTCCTCGCTTCGTCGGTAGAGGTCGTTGACAGTGAAATAAAAGAAGAGGACGACGAGGACGAGGTGGTCCGCATGCTAGAGGTACGCGACCGCTCCGCACACTTCGAAAGAGAAACTCATTGCGTCTTCGCAGGCACGTCTGGCCCGCATCAAAGAGCGCCGCAAGCGTACTTCTGGCTCCGCGGACACGATCTCCCCCAAGCGCGCCGGCAAGCGCAAGATCGAGGTCGTCGACCTCACCTCGTCGGACGACGAATCCGTGCCTGGTTCTGCCAGCGGAAGTCAGAGCTCGGGAAGCAGTGGCAGGCCTGCAAAGCGCATGAAGGTCGAGCCCGAGGAGCGCAAGTTCGTTCCGCTTCGGAAATCGTTTACCAAGGGCCAGGTCATCGACCTGACCTGATGCACGACTCTGGGCATTGAGGGCTCCTGCTGCTGCTGTCGAGATTGCTGCTGATGTTTTTGCTGATTGCTGTTGATATTGCTGCCGAATACTGCTGTTTCGAATTCTCTCCCCTGATCTGGGCCCATCGCGTTCATCTGCCACGCTGTAGTAATATTGAATCCTGACGTACTTCCCGTTCTGTAACATTGATCACACTAATTCATTTCTGGTATCTCTGCCTTACTTGCCGTACACATACACGTCCCCTACGTCAAGCGCTTTCCGAACCTTCCCTGCAGCTCCTTGGCCAGATCCCGTCTCCTCCTCTCTTCCTCATCACCCACGACACTCCTCAGCTCCCCGACAACATCCCTCGTCTTGCCAAAGTACACATCCTGGAGCTGGTTCCGCATCTTGAGCTCCATATCCTCGATCATCCTTCCCGTGTTCGCGATATGCGTCTGGATGGAGGCGATGGGCAGATCCTGCTCCTGCTGGCGCGTCATGCTCCCGCTCAGGCTCACGGTGCCCTCCGAGGGCCCGGAGACGGAGATAGTGAGCATCACAGTGGACGTCAGCTTGTAGTTTGCCATCCGCCCCTTCTCGAGCGCTTCGAACACATGGATCGAGTCCCAGCTGTCGGTGCTGGGCTGGTCGAGCACTGTCTCACGCCAACTTCTTTAGCTACCACGGTCCGAAAAGTGAGATTGGGGGCACGCACGCTTCTTGAACAACACGACGCCGGCGAACGCGCCTGGGTCCGTATCCCACAGGTACACGCTGCTCACGCCGCCCTCGAAGTACCTAGCTAGCCCTGCCTCAGCACTGCGCCTCCCATGGGGAGCAGAGGGACGCACATTTCTCGGTAGGTGTCGAACGCTTCATTAGCCGAGACCTCGAGCTTGCGCAGCTTGACGGATGGGAAAGCACCTTCTGGAAGGGGAGGGTCGTATTCGTTCGAGTGGGGAGATCTGGGTTGGAGAACGCGTCCTATCAGTCTGATGTAGGGTGAAGCAAGGGAACTGCGTACCGGTACGAGTTTCCATCCTTGTTGTAGTCGCAGCAAAGGTAAGGCTTCCCCGTCTCCTTGCATTTCACGATGCGCAGTGGGACATCCACGCTCGAGACGAGCTCCTCTGCGTCCTCCGGCGCGAGCTGGACGAGCTTGTCCAGGTTCTGCTGAACATGCTGTGGCGGGAGCCGCCGCATGAGGTCCAGCAGCGCGTCTATGGGCGTCTCGACTTCTAGCGACATGTTGCCTTGTACTTTGAGAGTAAAGCCGGGGCCTCAAGAGCGTGTAGGTTGGCAGGGAGGCGGGGTCGGAGGCAGTGAATCAATGCGCCCCGGAGCCGAGCTCAGCCTCCGGGAAGCGCGTGCTTCTGCAATCGACAATCACGGAAGGCGACGCGCTTCTGAATCGCGAAATCGCATTGTTTATCTGACTGCTCTCTCCTATTCCTGGGACCGCGGATATGACGGCCTCCGCTGGCCTCGTGCCCTCCACGCCTCGAAGGACGACATTCGACACTGGCCTAGCTACACCCTCGTTCACTGGCGGGCACTATTCCGCAAATAGGCGCCATTCGCTGTCCGTTCACTCTTGACCTCTGATCCAACGTACATGCACTCATACCGGTCTAGATACGGCACCGAGGATCGCATCGTGCTTGACCCAGGCTGCAGGACATGGCGCGTCGGCTTCTCCGGCGAGGGCCGTCCGAGAGATGTGTTCCCTGCGCACAAGCCCGTGAGCTTCACTGAGCCGAGGGAGAAGGAGAGGACGAGCTTGTGGGACCTGGATATGGGGAGCAGCATGGAGGACCGAGAGGAAGCGGAACGCGCGTTATATGAGAGACTCAAGGATCGATTGAGGAAGACATTCATGCAGTGCGCGTTATGCTCTCGAATGACGCTACATTGCTGACCAGTGTGAAGATCTCTCATGGTCGATCCAAAAGGCCGAAAGGTTATTGTTGCCGAGAACCCGCTGCTCCCCGTCTGCATCAAAGAGATGATTGCTCGAATACTATTCAAGAACCTTCAAGTGCCAAGCGTGTCATTCGCACCCTCAGGCTTGCTCGCTCTTCTTGCCTCGGGACGAACAACAGGTCTGGTGGTCGACATTGGTCATCTCGAGACGACGATATTGCCAATCTACCAAGCAAGGCCGTTGTATCCCAAACTCCGTTCAACACCTCTGGGTGGAGCCCGCCTATCCTCTCATCTGCGTGATCTGTTACTCCTGTTTGGCGGCTACTACGCACCGCCAGACCTCAAAGCGCCCGCAAGCCAAGCGATTCCTGGCATGGGCAGCGTGCCCGAGGACGTGCTCACGGATGATGTTCTGGATGATATCAAGGTCCGATGCTGCTATGTCGAAGATCCCTTGCCGCGTCGACGACGAAGAGAGGTGCAAGAGCCCGGCCCGGAAAGCGATGAACTGGACGTCACGATGCTGGACGCGCCTCCACCAGACACTGCTGTGTCATCTGCGACTGCCTCTCCTCACATCTCCGAGTCCCACCCCACTCCGCTCCACGCGATGCGTGCGCTGTACTCTGCACATACCAGCTGCACCGATATCCGGTATACATTGAAGAACCGTGGCACGCTCTCGATCCCTGGCTGGGTTCGTTCACGTGCAGCGGAGTTGTTCTTCGCATCTGGCGACGTAGACGAAGCTTCACTTCCCGAGCTCATACTCAGCTGCCTTGCCTCGCTCAACGCGGATTTACGAAAGGTCTTCGTTGGCAGGATCCTAGTCATTGGGGGCACCGCCGCCATGCGCGGTCTGATAGCACGACTGGAGACAGAACTGGAGAAGATGGCTGCAGAGCCTGTGCACTCGCAAATCGGCTTCCCTCGACATCCAGAGTGGACGACGGACCCGTGGGTGGCCGTGAGGCACCTGAAGGGAAAATTCAGAGTAGTGAACAACCCACAGAGGCCGACTGGAGAAGGCAAGGCGCCAGGCTGGTCGCCGGGCAGTATGGTCTGGGTAGGAGGCTCATTGGCGGGGTACATCGTCTTTGCTAATGTGAAGGAACGTGCACTAACAAGTCATACAGGGCACTGAAACTTTCTGGAGAGGAGATTCCTCGCGAGAAATATGATGAAGCAGAAAAGGCTGCGCGGCGGGCTGCAGTGCTGGCGGAAAGCGGAGGAGCCGAGGACGAAGAAGACGAATCGGATGAGGACGTGGATATGGACATTGACGAGGATGAGAGTGACGCTTGGAAGAGGGGTTATAGGCTGCCAGATTGGACCAGGGCACCACTTCCGCAGGGTGCACCTATGGCACCCAGGAGGATTGTTGCTGCTGCGTAAGGGATCTGGATCTCAGGTGGATCACTTTCTGAGTGAGATGTGACATATACCTGGCACACGTTGTTACCCGCCAATACGGTGATACATTATGAGTCCCTGACTAGTGATACATCATTATCAATGCATTCCCACTGTGGAGCATGTGCTATTGGTCGATAGCAGCGTTCGCTATTGGGTTGGCGTGTATTGTGACCTGGATACCTTGATCAGCAAAGGACAACGGAAGAAATGTCACTGGCAAGATTGCTTACCTTATTGAGGACGATCTCCTTCAACGGTCGGTTTTTGGGGTTGACGGGTACACGCTCCATCACATCCAATGTGTCCAGCCCATCGATCACACGTCCGAAGATCGTGTACTTGTTGTCCAAATGACTCTGCTTTGCGTATGTGATGAAGAACTGTGCCTTGTTGGTATCCGGACCGGAGTTGGCCATGGCTACTATCCCTCGGTTGTTGAACTGTTCCCTCGATTAGGATGTTTGAGGTGCATAGGATGGATAATAAACGCACCTTCAGAGTGGATCTGATCTCGTCCGCGAACGGCTTTCCCCATATTGACTGTCCGCCTTTCTCTGTCCCAGTTGGATCGCCACCTTGGATCATGAACCCTTTGATATTTCTGTGAAACAGAGTGCCATTGTAGGCACCACTGGCGCAAAGAGCCAGAAAGTTCTGATACACATTTCAACGAGGCACCATTGTGATAATGAGTGGTGCGCACCTCTGCTGCCCGCGGAACGGCTTCGCAGAAGACCTCGATCTGGCAGCGCATCAACGAGGCTTTCAGCGAGTACAGGGAGAGCCATCTCACCTTGATCTCCCCTAGTGAGGTGTCTAGTGTTACAGACTACAAAAGTCAGCAGGCCACGATATGTGTGGTACCAACCCACTCACCATTGCCGTCGTGTCGAGAATGAGGAGGCGGACGACCACGACGAGCGCCTACTCACCCAGAATGAGCACAGCCACCAAGGCCCCTGCACGCGTCCTCAACGCGATTTCGCCACCAAGCTCTTGTTCTCGCGTCCTCCTCCTGCCGTCCGATAACCTGTAGAATGCCGTACGTATTGTCCTTGTTCCGCGTTATGCGCACTGAAATCAGTCTGGCTTATAAAGTATGACAGAGGAGGAGCGTGCTAAGCAAGCCGCCAAAGAAGCAAGAGCAGCAGAGAGAGAAGCGCGGGAAGCAGCCGAACTCGGCCACAAGCCCCAAGCATCTGCAGGGATGAGTCTCTTCGGTCCAGGGAACACCCAAGCGCAGCCTGCCTCAGCGCCTGCAGCGAGCGGGATCCAACTCCCATCGCTTCCTGTCGCGAGCGGTACAGGGACGAGTAGCGCGGCAGGCACTGGCCTTGGTTTATTCGGTCAGCAGAGCCAGCAGAACAACCAGCAGAGGCCAACATTATCCCTCTTTGGAGCGGCGTCGGGTCAGAATCCAGCCCAGTCGAACACCCAGCCGGCATCCAGCGGACTTAGTATATTCGGCGCTGCAGGCAACGCGCAAAATCAGCAGCAACTTCAACGACCTGCGCTTGGTTCCATGCCGGCCCTCGGCTCAACCACCCAAAATGCAAATCCCCCGAGTGCGCCGACGCAACCCGCCAACTCCTTCAGTGCATGGCAGTTTCCAAAGCCTGCTGGAAGCACGACCACCGCTCAACAGCCCGGAAACTCCTTATTCGGTGCTCAGTCGAGCACCAATCAACAACCGAATTCCCTGTTTGGTCAGCCGGTAACAACCCTTGGCCAACAACAGCATCCGCAGCAGCAGTCCACCTCCCTGTTTGGAGCGCCTTCGTCGACTTCCACCTTCGGACAACCGGCCGCCTCCGGCTCTCTATCTTTCTTTGGTCAGCAGCAACAGCAGCCACAACAGCAGACGAACATATTCGCTCAACCCTCAGGCGCCTTTGGCTCCAGCACTGGAGGGACCCTGGGCCTAAGCCAGTTGACGCAGAGTATGAGAGCGCCGCCGCAACAGTCTGGGACTGCGTAAGCAACCCCACAAGCTGCAGGTGTGCCAATATTCTAACAACCGTACTCTGTAGCGCTCCGCCACCCTTACAACCTCAGACCGTCACCAAAGCTGCTAGATATGACGACTTATCCGAACTCGATAAGAATGTCGTGAAGGAAGTCGAGTACGTTCGATCGGCATTTCAGAGGAGTGTAGTCGTCCTAACAAGGTTCATAGTGAGCACATACGCGCGTGCATGGATGTTGCGAAAGAGTTGAAGGCAAGCACGCTTGGAGAGGACATACATTCTCTGAGCGAGAGCATCAAGAAAATTCAGAATGTAAGGAGACAACCTACTGCAATAAAACCATGCTAATTGAGTATTGCCAGGATGCAACAATAGTGAAGGACAACTACAACGTGGCCGAAGTTATGACGCGACACGTCCAGATGCAGATGGATAGCGATCTAAAGGATGCCACTGCGGCGGTGGGCATCATTGATAAGTTCAATGCGAACCCAAAGCAACCCGGACACGCGCCATGGCAGCTAGAGTACCCAGTCAAGTATTTTGGTCGCACGGAAGCACAGATGCGGGAGAGGCTGCGTTCGGCGAAGAACACGATGCAGCAGATCGAAGGCTTGCTACAGGATTCGTATCGTCATGAACAAAGGACCGCTAAGGGTACGTCAACTGGACTATGTAACAGCTTGGCAGAACTGATCTTATTCGTAGAAATCTCCAATACCATGGCGAACCAGAATGATGGTCTTATTGGGCTGGCCGGACGCACGTCCGACCTTGATGCGAAGGTGCAGCAGCTGAAGACAGATTATACGAGGTTGTATAGGTCGAAAACGGGGAGCACGAGGGATCCATTTGTCGATGTCCCGGGGCGACCATCCACCTCTGCATGAACATGGTGTCCTCCACGCATACTTCTTTTCTGCTCAAGTACCCATGTATCTGATACCCTCCGCTGGTGTCGGCGTTGCCACGGAAGCAACGAAGATGTCAATGATGATTGTTGCGAGTGCATGATGGGCGCTGTTACGATGTTTGGAACCAGATGCTCATATCCCTTTCAGTCTAGAAGTAAGCGGTTATCAACTCGCCCTGCAGCGCAATGGACGGGTGAATGCACTGGAGGTAATGAACGACACATATCGCCGACGTTTCGCACCGCCCATCGGAACCCGAGTCATACATGCCTTCTTTGCCTCCTTCCAATCATATGCTCCCGCCGCATGCAGTAATCCAAACCAATCCAGTGCAGGGTCCTCGACGTCAGTGTTGACAATACTTCTTGGGCCGAAGCATCAACGTCTCCCATGGTGTGGAGCAGGTGTATCAGCGTATCATTCTACAAAGCGCATCAATCCTGGCATGCACCTTAACAAGTCAACTGGCCGCAAGTCAACTGGCCGTTCACAGCCGAACAAACTACGCCGGAGCTCCACACTTACCCTGGCATTGCCTCGTCTCGTACTGCACAACTTCTTATAAGAGCGCCAATGGATGTCTCTGCGTGCACCCACGTCACCAACTGTTGTTGAACGCTCTCATTCAACATGTGGATCAGCTACGTAGTCTTACTTCCGCTTCTCGCTGGTGTTCCCCTCGTGGGCGCAGTCGGTCCTCTCGTCAACTTCGACTACAGCTCCTACCGTGGCACTGCTCGATCGACGGGAGTAACTGAATGGCTAGGGATTCGCTTTGCGGCTCCGCCTCTTGGAGAGCTCCGCTGGAGAGCACCCCAGGCTCCTCTGCAGAACGACACTGTGATCGATGCTGTTGCTGTACGTTTGTGTGGGGTCGTTTCGTTGTATCCTCTGAACTTGGGGTAGCATGGTCACATCTGTCTGACGACTCGGCGCACGGCGACTCCCGACCCGCCAGACGATCCCAAGACTTCTGAAGATTGCCCCTTTTTGGATGTCTATGCCCCGAGTTCCGCGTCTACCACCACAAAGCTTCCCGTCTACCTGTTTATCCAAGGGGGAGGCTTTAACAGCAACTCGAACGCAAACTACAACGGTACCGGATTAATTCAAGCTGCAGATATGAACATCATTGTTGTCAACTTCAATTATCGCGTCGGATTGTACGGTTTCTTGGCTAGCCAGGAGGTTGTCGACAATGGCGACACCAACGTGGGTCTGTTGGATCAGAGGATGGTGATGCAGTGGGTCCAGAAGTACATCACGCTGGTGCGTAGTGCCAGGTGGGCACGATAGGCGACGCTCACTGTCTATGGTCACAGTTTGGCGGCGACCCGTCCCACGTTGTGCTCGGCGGTGACAGTGCTGGTGGCGCCTCACTTCTCTATCATCTGACGGCATATGGCGGTCGGGATGACGGACTCTTCCAAGCCGCAGCTGCAGAGTCCGCATCCTTCGGCAACATGCTCAACGTCTCCCAGTCGCAATACCAGTACGATGCAATCATCGAGCGCGTAGGCTGCGGGTATGACAAGGTTCAGGACACAATCGGCTGCTTGCGCTCGCTCAACGTATCCTATCTCCAAGCGCACAATTTCAACATCCCGTACCCTGATGGCGGTCCACGAGCAAGGGCGCCGTTATACATGTATCAACCGACCATCGATGGGGGCATCATCACCGATTATTCGTATCGACTCCTGCAAACAGGCGATTTTATCAGGGTTCCGGTCATATTTGGGTTGGTGTTGGTAAAGGACACTTGACAACGCGGACTGATGATGGCTCAGGGACGACACCAACGGAGGCACAGTCTTCACGCCGCCGAACACGTCCAATTATTCAGAAATGGATCAGTTCCTCGTGGATCAGTTTAATGCGATGACAACCAACCAGCTTGAGATAATGAACGCCATGTATCCTCCCGCAGAGACATACCCGGATTCGGGTCCATTGTGGAGGACAGTCAGCAACGCGTACGGTGAGATGAGGTACATGTGCCCAAGCCAAGCGGTGGGGAGCGCGTACAGCGAATATAGTGCTAGTGGTACTTGGATCTATCGGTATGTGCTGTGATCGAGTCGGTACGGATCTACTCACAAGCATCCCAAGTTACAATGTAATGGATCCGAATCAGACGGAGAAAGGTTACGGAGTGCCGCATACGGTCGAGATCAACGCCATCTGGGGACCGTACAACGTCGCGCCACAGACCGCACCCGCGTCATACTATCCTGGACAGTCGAACGGCGGTATCATTCCCGTCATCCAAGGCTACTGGACCAGCTTCATTCGCTCCTACGACCCAAACACTTACCGCGTTGCTGGATCACCAGAGTGGGTGCAGTGGACCGCGTGGGCAAAAGATAGGCTTGTATTCCAGACGAATGCGACGGCGATGGAGGTCGTGGATCATGGACAGCAGGCGAGGTGCGCGTATCTGCAGTCAATCGGGATATTGACTCAGCAGTAATAACGTCGGATAATGCTATCAATCATTCCACGAGTCGAGTTGAGTGCTCTTTGACACCAACTTAAGCTCCTCCCAACGATGCGGTAAGCGATACAATTGTTTATTCTAATGATCGCGGTACATCCTGGAATTAGAACGACCTTAAGTAGCATGTTGTTCATGGCTGGCACACAGTAATACGCTGCTGGCCATTCTGCCCTCTTGTTCCTGATGATGACGCATTCTTTCCGTGTACTCCGGCTTTCCGCAACGTTCCTGAGTCAGCGCCGGGCATGTTCCTCCACCAACTGGGTGCGTTGGAATAGGTTTTGGCTAGAAGATCCTGTTTCTCATGCTGCAGAACAAACAACGACCCCACATGGCTTGTTATTCTGGCAGCTGAGCGAGTCCTGGTCCGTATGGAATAGGCACAGCTTATTCCCGTGCGACATTCCCTTGAAAGACTGGTTTGGGATGTCTGATAGATTTTCACGGCGTTCCTGCATAGTACTGATGTGTAGGACATCCTCCACTCGCTGTGTTGGCGTCTTCCCGGATAAAGTGTCAGTTAAATGCAGAGGTAGTACAAACACCTATAAGAGGCGCAGTGGATGTATTGCGAGGGGACAGGGCCATCTCCTTTCCAGGAAAAAAGTTTGTCTAGCCATGCTCGCCTATATTGCTGGGGTTTTGCTCTCAATCGGCGGTCTGCCAAGCGCAGGTGCTGTCGATCCTCTTGTCACCCTCGACTACAGCTCCTACCGTGGCACTGCTCGATCGACGGGAGTAACTGAATGGCTAGGGATTCGCTTTGCGGCTCCGCCTCTTGGAGAGCTCCGCTGGAGAGCACCCCAGGCTCCTCTGCAGAACGACACTGTGATCGATGCTGTTGCTGTACGTTTGCCTGGACTGGTTTAGTTGTATCCCCTGACATTGGGATAGCATGGTCCCATCTGTCTCTCGACTCCAGGGACGCCGAACGATCCCACGACCTCTGAAGATTGCCTATTCTTGGATGTCTACGCCCCAAGTTCGGCGTCTGCCTCCACGAAACTTCCTGTCTATCTGTTCATCCAAGGGGGAGGGTTCAACGTCGACTCGAACCCAAACTACAACGGTACCGGGCTGATTCAGGCTGCAGACATGAACATCATTGTTGTCAACTTCAATTATCGCGTCGGCCTGTATGGCTTCTTGGCCAGCCAGGAGGTCATCGATAATGGCGATACGAACGTGGGTCTACTGGATCAAAGGATGGTGATGCAGTGGGTCCAGACGTACATCACGCTGGTATGTACCCTCAGGTGGACAATGAAGATCATGCTGATGCCCTTGATAACAGTTTGGCGGCGACCCATCCCATGTTGTACTTGGCGGTGATAGCGCCGGTGGAGCATCCCTTCTCCTCCATCTAACCGCATATGGTGGTCAGGATGATGGACTCTTTCAAGCGGCGGCTGCAGAGTCCGCGACCTTTGGCAACATGCTCAACGTCTCCGAATCGCAGTACCAATATGATGCCGTGGTCGAGCGTGTAGGATGCGGATACGACAAGGTCCAGGATACGCTCGGTTGCTTGCGCTCACTCAACGTGTCCTATCTCCAAGCCAACAATTACAACATTCCCTACCCCAATGGTGGTCCTGAAGCGGGTGCGCCGATATACATGTACCAACCGACAATTGATGGGGGCTTCATCACCGATTATTCGTATCGGCTCCTCCAGAAAGGCAGCTTTGTCAAGGTTCCTGTTATCTTTGGGTGAGTATCCAGACCACATGGCTTTCTGGGAACATGCGCTGATGACGAATTAGTGACGACACGAACGGCGGTACGATATTCACGCCGAAGAACACGTCGACCTACACAGAAATGGACCAGTTTCTCGTCGATCAGTTCAACGCAATGACGGCGAACCAGATAGACATCATGAATGCCATGTACCCTCCTGCAGAAACGTATCCGGATTCGGGTGCATTGTGGAGGACAGTCAGCAACGCGTACGGTGAGATGAGGTACATGTGCCCAAGCCAGGCGGTTGGGAGCGCGTACAGCGAGTACAGCGTCGCCGGAACGTGGATCTATCGGTGTGCACAGTGCGATGAAAGGGGAGAGATATACTTATAGGCTTTCCCAGCTACAATGTGATGGACCCGACGCAGATGGAGGAAGGTTACGGAGTACCGCATACGGTAGAGATCAACGCCATCTGGGGACCGTACAACGTCGCGCCAGGTGCAGCACCCGCGTCATATTATCCTGGTCAGTCGAACGCGGGCATTATTCCCGTCATCCAAGGCTACTGGACCAGCTTTATTCGCTCCTACGATCCGAATACATACCGCGTTGCTGGATCACCAGAGTGGGTGCAGTGGACCGCGTGGGCAAAGGATAGGCTTGTATTCCAGACGAATGCGACGGCAATGGAGGTCGTGGATTATGGACAGCAGGCGAGGTGCGCATATCTGCAATCAATCGGGATATTGACTCAGCAATAAGAATATCGGATAATGATATCAACCATTGCATGCGACCAGTCCATTTTCACACCGATTTACGGTCTTCCCAAACGATGGTCCAAGTGCTGCGACCGGCAGTTCTCATAATAGTGGTCCCATCTGGAATTTGAACGGCCTCAGCAGCGTGTGGTTCACGGCTGGCACGCATTGATTTGTGCGCTGCTAGCCATTCTGCCTTCTTGCTCCTGACTATCACGCATTCTTCCCGCGCACTCCGATCTGTTCCCAACGTATTCCGGAGTCAGCGCCCTACCTGTTACGCCATTGACTGGGATCGCTGGAACAAGTTTTTGGCTAGAAGACTATGGTGCACAACGAACAGATACCCTACATGGCCCGTTATTCTGGCAGCTCGGAGAGTACTGATTTTCATAGACTCGGGACAACTTTCTCCCGCCCGACCATCTCGCCGATGGTCTCCCGAGTCTCATGAATGACTGGCTTTAGATATCTGATCGATTTTCAAGCCGGGCAGGCACCAACGACGTATGACGTGTTGGGCGACCTCCACTCGCTGCGTTGGCATTGTTCGGCTAAAGTGACATCTCCTCGCAAATGCAATACGCACATATAAGAAACACAATGGATGCATATTTCCTTTGGAGGAAACAAGTTGGTCTAGATATGCTCACCCACCTGGCTCTGGTTCTGCTGTCTATTGGCGGACTGCCAAGTGCGGGTGCTGTAGATCCTCTCGTCAATCTCGGATACAGCTCATACCGTGGTGTCGGTTACTCTACCGGTGTTACCGAATGGTTGGGCATCCGCTTTGCAGCTCCACCCTTGGGTGAACTGCGATGGAGGGCTCCAGAGGCCCCTTTGCAAAATGAGGCTGTGATTGACGCTGATACGGTATGTGGCTGCCTTGATTTCCTTGCTAGTCGTTCTGAACGATGCCCAAGCACGGTCCCATTTGTCTTCCAACTCCGGGCAGCAACGATACCACGGCTTCGGAAGACTGTCTCTTCTTAGAGATCTACGCGCCTAGCCAAGCCTCTACAGCATCAAAGCTTGCGGTCTATCTATTCATTCAAGGCGGCGGCTTCAACGTCCTTTCAAGCGCCAACTACAACGGAACGAGCCTGGTCCAAGCTTCCGACATGAACATCTTGGTGGTCAACTTCAATTATCGGGTCGGATTATATGGCTTCTTGGCTAGCCAGGAGATTGTTGACGACGGAAACACGAACGTGGGCCTTCTGGATCAGAGGATGGCAATGGAGTGGGTACAGAAGTATATTTGCTTGGTAAAACGTCCAATGGTCAAAGTTCTTGCTGATATTATTGACATCGAGCGCAGTTCGGCGGCGATCCGGCTCATGTTGTCCTTGGTGGTGACAGTGCTGGGTCAGCTTCTATTCTCCTCCAAATGATGGCATACGGCGGCCGCGATGATGGACTATTCCAAGCCGCCGCCGCCGAGTCCGCAACCTTCGGAAACATGCTCAATGTCTCTGAATCACAATATCAGTACGACGCAGTCATCGAACGAGTTGGTTGTGGGTACGACGTGGTCCAGGATACCCTCGGATGCCTGAGATCCTTAAACGCCTCAGTGCTGCAAGCGAACAATTACAACATCCCATACCCAAACAACGGAGTGGGTGCCGGAGCACCGATATACATGTACCAGCCGACGATCGACGGCAGCTTCATTGCGGATTATACGTATCGTCTTCTCCAGCAAGGGAACTTTGTCAAGGTCCCTATTATCTTTGGGTGAGCACCCGACTTGTCCTTTCGGACTTCAACTGACCTTATAGGATAGTGATGACACAAATGGCGGCACGATCTTCACACCGCAAAACACATCAACATACGCAGAGATGGATCAGTTCATGGTGGACCAATGGAACGCGCTCACCCCGAGCCAGTTGCAGACGATGAACGCCCTCTACCCTCCGGCCGACATATACCCGAACTCGGGCCCATTGTGGAGGACAGTCAGCAATGCGTACGGAGAGATGAGGATCATGTGCCCCAGCCTGGCTATCGGAAGTGCCTTCAGTGTGTACAGTGACGCTGGCTCCTGGATATATAGGTGAGTGGTCGTGAAAGGGAGATTTCAACTGTTAACCGGCAGGAACCAGGTACAACGTGATGGACCCAACCGAGATGGCGGAAGGCTACGGCGTGCCGCACACAGTCGAACTTGCGGCGATCTGGGGACCCGAGAATGTCGTCTGGCGCCCATATGGCGTCGCTTCCGGGACCGCGCCTGCGTCCTACTATCCCGGTCAGGTGAACGCGGCGATTGTACCAGTCATTCAAGGGTACTGGACAAGCTTCATCCGCTCGTATAACCCGAACACGTACCGCGTTCCGGGCTCGCCTGAATGGGGGCAGTGGACCGTGTACGGGAAAGACAGGATTGTCCTCCAGACGAATGCGACAGTGATGGAAGTGGTCGACTATGGGCAGCAGTCGAGGTGTGCGTGGCTGGAGGCGATTGGGATATTGACGCAGCAGTGAGCACGCTGCATGAAGGTCGTTGTTGCGTCCTCGTGGCCAATGACTGCTACTGTCAGAACGCTGCTCCCGAGCATATCGAGCACTGTCGTCGTCCACGGTGATTGAAATAATAATGAGGCGAGTGCCAACTTGCATTCCGCTGACATAGAGCACTGGCAACATTGCACATAAGTTGGTCGCAAGACGCCGCAGAGACCTTGGGAGTCGAGCAACAGAGGATTCAGGAATCAGTGTCAATTACATAAGGAACGTAAATCTAGTAGTGAAGTCTCATATCCCGTCACAGCATAGCCGGCCGACTGAACATCGCAGCGCAAACATGAAGAGTCGTTGGTCCATCGGTAGGTACGAGCTAGATTATGGCCCGATGCAGGGGTTGAAACAATTCAGGCCAGATCTCAATCTCCAATCTGACTGCCAAGGAGCAACAGGCCATCCAGATTAAACTTGTTTTGACAGTTAGCCTAGTTGTAGCGTTGTCATTGCTAGCTAGCCGAGATCTAGATTCGCGCCCGTCGGATATGGACGTCGCGGTCAAAGACAAAAGTCGCGCGCACTCGCTACGGTTGGCAAGGAGACGCCTGTGCGGAGGTAAATCTGGACAAGATTTGTGCCTGAAAAGGAAAAGGCCCTTATTCGCGTCCGTGTCTGTGCGTCGCAATGAGCTGCCTGATCACCGGTGGGCCGACGCCCTGGTCGTCCCAAACCCTGCTGCTCTGCTTCCGCAGACATTCTCGAGTTCCATTCCATTTCGACACCTTCAGGACGACCTACTCACTCCGACGACGCGAACGCATAAACAGCGCAGACGACCTTCTTTCCTTATTATCCACTGTCTAAAGCTAAGACTGTGACTTCTCTCGACTAGCACCCTGTGCGAGCACTGCACGTCCGACTCCGTCGTCTAGCCCCGACACTCCCTTTGCCCCGCGGCGTCACAATTCTCTCCTTGTCCTTCGTCCCACCACCGCCCTTTCCCCCATGGCGGCCTACTCCAACGGTGTGGGCTCGCCCGTCGGCACCATGAGCAGGCGCATGACCGGCAAGAACGCGAACCGCTACAGCGTGAGCGCGATGTATAGTATGGCAGCAGAGCAGGACACGGAGCTGGAGGACGATCTTGCTCGAGGTGCGTTTCACTCGTTTTTGCGATGCTTGGTACCGCTGTCTGACACGTTACTATTTAGCCCAGAAACGCCTGCGGGAGCTCAAGAGTCGGATCTCGGCCGTGTCCAAGAAGAACTTCGTGCTGGAACGCGATGTGCGATATTTGGATCAGCGAATCTCATTGCTCATCCAGAATAAGATGGCTCTGGAGGAGGTGCGTCGTCACTTGACTCACAGCGATAACGAGTGTCTGACATCGCATCCAGCGACGAGATATCGAGGGGCGACTGGATGACGTCGAAGAGGAAGACGGCCATTACCCCGACGAGCGAAAGCTAGCAGTGCGTATTTTCCTTAACTTTGACGCCCATGTATGCCAACATTTCCGCAGCTGTACTCCAATCTTTTCTTCCTCTTACAGCACGAACCCCGACATATTGCCCTTCTTTGCCGTCTCATCTCCCTGAGCCAAGTTGACGCTCTCCTACAAACCGTCATGTTCACACTCTACGGCAATCAGTATGAAAGCCGTGAAGAACACCTCCTCCTTACCATGTTCCAAGTGCGTACTATCATGTGTTGTCTTCCTTACAGCGTCTCACGTCGAATCAGGTTGTACTCTCCCATCAATTCGATACGTCCACCGATTTCGGCAATCTCCTTCGGGCAAACACGCCCGTCTCACGAATGATGACGACATACACACGACGCGGGCCCGGCCAGAGCTACCTCAAGAGCGTATTGGCAGAGCGGATCAACAGCCTGATTGAGCACCGCGACCTGAACCTCGAGATCAACCCTGTGAAGGTGTACGAGCAGATGGTGTCTCAGTTCGAGGAGGAGAATAATGGCGACCTGCCCGAAGGGATGGCCAAGGTTGTCACACCCGAGGAGGCAGCGGAGAATGCAGATGTCCAGGCCATCATCGCACCGCGGTTGACCATGTTGATGGAAATTGCGAACAGCTTCCTTCACACTATTATTGACAGCCTCGAGACAGTACCGTATGGTATTCGTTGGATCTGCAAACAGATCAAGAGCTTGTCCAAGGTGGGTCATATCAAATACTGTGTGATTATCGGCGCTAAAGTGCGCTGCAGCGGCGATTCCCTGACGCCTCCGACACTGCCATCTGCTCGCTTATTGGCGGTTTCTTCTTCCTCCGATTCATAAACCCTGCCATCGTGACACCACAGTCCTATATGCTGGTGGACGCAACACCGGCGAAGCACCCACGGCGAACGCTGACGCTGATCGCGAAGATGCTCCAGAACCTTGCCAACAAACCTTCTTACGCCAAGGAGCAGTACATGATTACCCTGAATCCCTTCGTCGAGAATAACAAGACTCGAATCAACCAGTTCTTGAACAACTTGTGCGAAGTCAGCGACTTCTATGATACGCTCGAGGTATGCTGCCTTGTCCCGAATCAACTGCACTAATGCTGACGTCATTGTTAGATGGACCAATATATGGCGCTATCAAAGAAGGATCTCCGCATCAACATCACGATGAATGAAATGTACAACACCCATGCTCTTCTGGGTCAGCATCTTGACCAGATGGCACCAAGCGAAAAGGCGCACCTCCGCATCCTGCTTGAAGACCTTGGCGCTGCACCTGAACAGGTCTCGCGGAAAGAGAACCGGACGATGGAGTTGCCGCTGTTCAGCCGATGGGAGGTGCCCATCCAGGACCTGACTACTGCGTTCGCTGGCGAGGGAAACGTGACGCACAGCGACATCCTGTACATGGAGGCCAAGTCCATCTTTGTCAACCTGATCCGATCCATACCGGGCGCAAACGACAAGCTTCCGATTGACCTGGAGGGGCTTGCGGAGCGGGCGGCTACGACGAAGGACGCGGCATTAGTCAGGAAAGGCATCAAAGTCAAGGAGATGCTCCGCGAACTGGTCGAGGCACACATCCTGGACCCGTCTGACGGGTACCACCTGATGCAGGAAGAAGTCGCTGCTGAGTTGGTACACCTGGGTAATCTGCGGGACAAGGTGTTACTCGAGACACGGTCGCTTGACGCCGTCTACCGAAACATCTCCGACCACAATGACTACCTCAAGAGCCAGCTGGAGCAGTACAAGGCCTATTTGCAGAACGTCCGCAAGAGCTCCGGGAACGATAAGAGCTCAACTGGCGTCGGTGTCATCACCGTCGGTGGGAAAGAGAAGAAACCGGCGAAGGCAATCGTTCAGGGACCCTATCGGTTCACGCATGCTCAGCTCGAGAAGGAGGGTATCATTGTGGAGAGCAATGTGCCTGAGGCAAGGAGGCCGAACATCTACTTCAACATCACGAGCCCATCGCCAGGTGCGTTCATCATTGCGCTCCACTATAAGGGTCGCGAGAAGGCAATCTTGGAGATGGATTTGAAAATCGATGATCTGCTCGAAAAGGTGGGTCTGTTTGCCGTTCCACGTGCATTCTGTGCTAATAAGGATCTTCCTCCAGCATAAGGACAACAAGCACCTCCTCGATCTGGAGTACGTCCAACTGAACGTACCAAAGGTCCTTGCACTCCTGAACAAGGTCTTCACTCGACGCAAGAACTAATCTGGCGTCGTCTTGGTCCCTTCCTATTATTTATTCTCTGTTCCACGTTGGTCCAGTGGGGAAGCCCAGCTGTCCTCGCTTTTCCCTCACGTTTCTCTGCTTGGGTGTACTGCTAGCCCTTGTTCGTTTTCTTTTTGCTTTTGTTATGCGCTATCCGCTGACCGCGACAGTTTTACCCAACGCTTCCTTATACATTACTGCGTATATACTGATGCCCTCTTCGCCCGTACATAATGATCCTTCAGCATGCGTATCTCTCTCATTTGGTCCAGGTAGTGAAAACGCGCGCCGCTCTGTTGTGTCATCAGAGTATGCCTAGTGTTTCAATTGATCCTGTCTCGAAATACTGCGCTGAACGGCGATCAACTTGTTTGTCGTGTGCTACATCAGAGGTACAAGCGGTCTTGCGCGACGGCAAGACATGCTCTTCGGAACGTCTCGGGCGCCATCGTGAAATCCGATTACTGGGGAGGGGGAGAGGGGGAGAGACGAAGCGGTGATAAGGAGGATGTGGACTTGGGGCGATGGAGTGCAAATCACATTGTCGAAGTGACGAGGAACAGCAATGACAAGGATTAGCATTAGAGTACGACGAGTGCGGACGGAGGGATGGAGTGAATTTTCGCATGTGACGACAGAAGGATGTGGACTTAAGGCCACATTGTGCACCCTGACAAGAGCAAGGTGTGCGATGAGAGATACAAGCAATAGACAACGACAGGCATGTCTGGTTGAATGACAAAAGGATGGTCTCGCTCACCCCCGGCACGCCGCCCTTTCCCACAAGTCACCTCTGCTACATCCTCGCCCCTTGTCCCGACTTCCCTGGAAGTGCGGCGGGTGCATTTTCGAAATGCTCAGAGTGACCAACCCGAGACTCGATCTCACGACTCCGGCCTGAGTGGTTCAGCCTGTGCTCGGCACCCAGTTAACACTAGGGCTTCCAGTACTGACCACTACGCCAAGTGCGCGGTCGATGTCAGGTGTGCATAATTTGTCCATAACTCCACTTCCCACTGCTACCCGTCCCCTCCCTCACCTCATCCTCGCCCATTCCGCCTGCAATTGTCCCTACATCCCTCCATCAACACTCATCATGCTCTAGCACAGTTTATTTGTTGTTACATTCATCACCTTCTTAAACTCAGCATTGCTGTTTCTCATACTGTCTGGAGTGACCAAATACAGGAGTGGATTGTGCTGAGATGACTACTGACCGGAGGCCATCGGCGGTTCAACTCATTAGATTTCAATCCATCAACAAATCATTAGTGATGTCTTTCTGATCAAGCGCTCCAACCATCCTAGAGGCTTACGCTCCATACCATCAAAGCTGATACTGTGGTCCCATGGTGCCGATGATTTCTGCATGGCTGGAATGTGCCATTCAGAACCCCATTCCCGATGATGCCAACTGGGTTATCGTCCGCCCGCGCTTAAGACCGTTGTGCCAACAGCTCGTAGATCGGCCGAGTGCTGTCTGTCGATCACTTGGGGATGACGTTCCCCAGAATGCACCTTGCCCGCCCGCCTGAGACGGTGGCGGTTCAGCGTACTGTATACAGTGTCTCCTTGTGAAGATAAACTCGTTTGTGTTCAATAGAAAATGACATAGACGATGATAAGATCATATTCAGTATGGGAACAAGACTTGATCAGGTATAAGTAGTATTAGGGCACGATCAATATGAGTGTCGACGGAGGGATGTAGGGAAAATTGCCGACGGAATGGGCGAGGAGGAGGTGAGGGAGGGGACGGGTAGCAGTGGGAAGTGGAGTTATGGACAAATTATGCAATCCTGAGGTCGATCGCGTACTTGGCGTAGCGGTAAGTTCTGGAAGCCCCAGTGTTAACTGGGTGCCGAGCACAGGCTGAACCACTCAGGCCGGAGGCGTGAGATCGAATCTCGGGTTGGTCACTCTGAGCATTTACAAACAGCACCCGCCGCACTACCTGGGTAGTCGGGACAAGGGGCGAGGATGTAGCAGAGGTGACTTGCGGGAAAGGGCGGCGTGCCGGGGGTGAGCGAGACCATCCTTTTGTCATTCAACCAGACATGCCTGTCGTTGTCTATTGCTTGTATCTCTCATCGCACACCTTGCTCGTATCGATATCCGCGTGCAATGCTCCCGTGCACACTGCCCTTTTCGGATACGAACGCCTTGGAAGAAAAGAAGCATACATCACGTGATCGATAGTAGGTTGCAACTCGCCCTGTCTCACACTGCCATCTCCTTGTCTTAATATTTACCTCTCGATACTCAATGTGGCAATATGCACACTATATATGACCACCGGAAGTTGTTTGATGCACAGTCAATTCAATCTTCATAGCAAGTAGTACGTCGAGCGGTCCAAGAAAGCGTCGAAACGACAAGTCTACTCTCAAGGTGGACGAATCGTGATGCGGACGATCGCAAAGAGCCATAAACTCGTCTCACGGACGATCAGCCCCTATATCCAGTTGCGTGTAGGCCCCTGGGGATGCTTGGGGGCATTCTTCCGTCAAATCAATGACCTCGCCCTTCGGAAAGAACCGAGAAGCTTGGATCTCTTCCACTTTCATCCTGTGGCCCCTCACATCTGGCCTCGTCTCTAGTTTCACGGCCGAATGCGTCCTAGTAATCTCACGCAAAGCATCTATCTGCGTCTGTAGTGCAATGTTTCAGGGTTAGGCTCAGTGTTCGCAGCATACATGCTTCACCTGGAGCTCTTCGATCTTCACCTGAACCGCTGCTAAGTCAACTGCTTGTCCTTGTTGAGCACCATTGTGTTGACCTCCTTCTGCTTCTTCTTTTACGTTAGGGTCGATAGCAGCAGTAGTGTTGTCTCGTGCTGCAGATAGTCAACATCGTGTATGCGAGCGATTGATATAGTGTGACGAACGCATGATGTCCATTGCCTGAAGCAGATCTGTTGCTTGGTTGAACATCTGGCTATCCATGCATTTGATTTCCCTACCTTTGGGACGATACTGGAAGACAAGCTTCCAAGGTTGGCTTCGGTCCGATATAAACTCCCTGTGACGCCCGACTACTGATATGACCTCGCCGCCCAACCTGGAAATACATCAAGGTGGTGCACAACAGCGCAGCGAGAGCACCATGTTCTTACTGGACACGATGTGGGCCTGGAATCTTGAGCTTCTCATATACGGGCGCGGGGCCAGGCATTGGATTGTCAGGCCTGAAGGGATGCACATCACCGATAGATCCCGTTTGCAGCACCAGCTTGATCGTCCCGAGCGATTTGTTTGGCGCTGGGTTGTGCAGTTCACTCCACTCGTCCTCTGTTCACTCTGATAACAACCAGCGGTCCGAGTCTCCCAATCAGAACATACCAGTGAAGAGCATATGCGCAAATTGGAAGAGACGAAGAGTGGTCGGAGAAGTGCGACTTCCGTTTCGCCAAGTCTCGCTATAAGTGGGTGTCAAGGCCGGGCGTCGGCAAATATGTCCATCCAGGATAATGCAACATTCGACTGTATGTAGCTTGCTGTGATCTTTGCAGAAAACCACGAAGTTCTAGACCATGTCAGCGGGCTTTGTGGAAAGGGGTACAATGGAATGCTTTGCCTTTCCCGCCTCCGACGGTATCCAGCAATCCACAGTCTTCCCGGCCTGATCCGTCTCTACTTTATACTCATCCAGTCTAGCACCTTCAACCTCGATCCAAGCTTCAAAATCATCCAGTCGAGGCATCTTTCGGGTGAAACTACGGAGTGTAGCGATGAGAAGTCGTGGGAGGAAGGAAGGAAGGAAGGATGACTCACCGTCGCGTCCGAGCGCGTCTGAAGTTTGTGGCAAGACACGACTATACCACGCGGTTCTCGTGGCCGTGGATGCTTTCCGCTCCGCTGGGAATGTCCTCGTTCCCCGGCATGGTCTCACGTATCTGCGCATATACGATCAAAATGCCTGGCAAGAGATATAGCACAAGCCTAAATTTGGTCATAAAATACTGAAATGCACAATATACAATTGCTCCGCCCATCCTCACTCTAGATCTCCTTTCGCGCAGCATCACAACGGTTAGCCAACCTTGGCCTCCACCCCGCCCCTAAGCCAGGTGAGCCACCCTGCCCCCGCCCCTGTACCGCTCGAACTGCTCTCCCCCCTCCGTTCCTCAAACCACGGCGCGCCCCTAACCCTGGGCGGGCCATGCACGCTCGCCTCCCTCACCCACTCCTCGTCATCCAAGTACCTCTCCACCGCGCGCGCTTCTCTCCCGTCCCTCTCCCCTGGGCTTAGCGCTTCAGCCTTCGCTTTCGTCTTCCCCCCTCCCTCCCTCTCCCCAAGGGAGGAAAGGGAGCGCACGTCGTCTTCCTCCAACCCCACATAAGCGCGCGCAACGTCCGCGTCAACCTCCTTGGTCACGATCTGGAACCGTTTGATCGCGCGCTCGCGTTTCCGCTCGGGGGTTTCGGGGGAGGGGGGACGAAACGGCTGCGGGGCGGCGGTGGGGGGGAGGAGGAGGTAGGTGCGCGTGTGCAGGAGGTGCGGGGTGGTGCGGAGCGTTGAGGGGGGGAGGTTGTTTAAGCGGCAGAGCGCGTAGCCCTGCTCGTCCGTTAGCGGGTGAGATGAGAGAGAAGGGGGGAGGGGAAAGGCGCACATCGACTTTGTAAGCCAGGGAGAGGCCGAGGAGCGTGTCGCTCGGCTTGAGCAGGTGCCGGCGGGGGACGTGCAGCTGTGGCTCGGGCGAGGGCGCGGGTGAGGTAGCCGCCGGTGCGTTGGGTTGCTCGGTGCCCGATCCTTTGCCCTCGTGTACGCTGGACCCAGTGCCGGACGCAGTGCCGTTCCGTGCGCCAGGCTTATCCTCCCCATAGTCGTCAACCTCCTGCTCGTCGTCATCCTCGTCGCTCTCCGCCCCACCAAGCACCCACACGTCCTCCTCTTCCTTCTTCTGCACCATGACCGCGCCCACTCCGCCCAGACATCCTAAGCAAGGGTTATACCCTCTCAATCTCGGGTTCCTGGCGAGGCAGGTCGCGCAAATCGGCCGGGAGCAGCAGGGAGTCGTGTACACCTGCGGGGGCGCGAGGGGGTGTGATGCCGATGGGCGGAGGGAGGATGGGAGGAGGGAGGAGGCGCAGGTGCTGCAGAGTGCTGAGGTGGACATCTAGGGGAGTTTCCGGGTTTGTAAAATACAGGCGTGGTAGAGTACAGTGTGTGTGATTGTTGGGAGAGAGTGACGAGGTGGGCAAGAGATGACAAGTCCCGCAGCGGGTGATCGGGTAATGATCGCGCGATAGCACCCGGCCGGAGATGCCCGATCTGGCGCACAGGGCAATCAATGCCGACACAGCGACACGTCGACGATGCCCGGTCCCTGAACCCCCCGCGCTCACCGGCCATCAACCTGGAACATAGTCGGCTTTGCGAGCCGTTGTGTGCTGGCGGGCGGATGGGCTGGCGGGCTGGCTGTGCTCGGCAGCGGCGAGCAGGGCTATATACCCCGAGTAAGCCGGCTTGATCTTGTTCGGCCAACCACGCCCACCGAATAACGTACCGAGCGAGCGATGTCCTCCCCCTCCTCCTCAGGGGGCCGTTCCCGCTCCCGCCCCGGCACGCCGATCCCCCCGTTCCTCCTCTCAAAAGACGCAGACACGCTCTTGCTCACCTGCGACAGGCCGGCGGTCGAGCTCCGCGTACACCGCAGGATCCTCGTCGAGGCGAGCGAGTTCTTTCGCACCATGTTTGGCTTGCCGCAACCGGCGAGGGGGAAGGGGAAGGGGCGGCACGAGTGGGTGGGCGGGGAGGAGGGAGGGGTTGCTGTAGCCGTTGAGGAGGAGGAGGAGATGCCGCGGATCGACATGCAAGAGCCAGCCTCAGTGCTCATCCCCCTGCTAACGCTGCTCTACCCCGTGCCCCCACCGTCCTTCCCCACCCTCTCCCTCCTCCCCCCGCTCCTCCGCGCAGCGCACAAATACGACCTTCCCCGCGCAATCGCCCACCTCCGCAGCGTCCTCCTCGACCCGCGTTTCCTGCACACCGACCCGCTCGCCGTGTACGCGCTCGCGTGCCAGTTCGCACTCGCGGAAGAGGCGCGCGCGGCATCAAGGTGCACGCTCAAAGTGGAACTCATGGCGCTCCTCCTGCCGATGCCCGATAAGCTAGGGTCGATGCTCGCGGTGGACCTGGTGCAGCTCGTCGCCCTGCGCGTGGCGCGAGCCTCGCAAGCGAAAGCGCTGCTCAAAGCACCTTCCGCGCTGGCAGCCCTCCGATGCACATGCGGCCACCTCCCTCCCTGGGTGGGCGAATGGCGCCGGCGCGCCTGCACGGAGCTGGACCGGTTCCCGGTCAGCGAGACGGTGTTCGGGAGCGCTTTCCTGGGGGAGGTCGTGAGCCTGTGCGGGGTGAGCTGCGGGACGTGTGGGCAGGCGAGGTGGGATAAGGGGGAGTGGGAGAGGCTCAGGCAGGAGGTGGACGCACTGCCGGACACGATTTGAGCGACGGGGTCCGGGGTTGGATTCTGGCTTGGAAATGCAAGGACTGTTCAAACGGACTGTCCTCTCCTCACATTCGTCTCTGGCTCGTTTCACGCACGGACTTGATCAACATGCACTCTGGGTCCTCGCAGTCCGCATTTCATTCTTGACCGTTTGTCGTATCTCTACTTGTATTTATCCAGCACTGTCGCAATCGCACTCTGTTGCCGAGACAGGTCCATCACCCACAACGGCTGCCTAGCGTGCCATGTCTACGATCGGGTGAAATGCAATGGTTCTGGATTTGTCTTCTGCCAATGACGCCGCATTGCCGGTCTCTGTGTGCCCGTGTTGTAGCTGTCAAGCACAATGAGAGCCTTTGGGCACGGTCCGAGCTCGTGTGAGACAAAGCTGGATTGTGGGTCACGTGACGATGCTTCTTTTCTTTCAACACCTTCGTGCACCAAAACGGCAGTGTGCACGGGAGCATTGCACGCGGATATCGACAAGCGTAAGGTGTGCGATGAGAGATACAAGCAAGAGACAACGACAGGGATGTCTGGTTGAATAACAAAAGGGTGGTCTCGCTCACCCCCGGCACGCCGCCCTCTCCCACAAGTCATCTCTGCTACATCCTCGCCCCTTGTCCCGACTACCCAGGTAGTGCGGCGGGTGCTGTTTGTAAATGCTCAGAGTGACCAACCCGAGATTCGATCTCACGCCTCCGGCCTGAGTGGTCAAGCCTGTGCTCAGCACCCAGTTAACACTGGAGCTTCCAGAACTTACCACTACGCCAAGTACGCAGTCGATATCAGGCCTGCTTTATTTGTCCATAAATCCACTTCCCACCGCTACCCCTCACCTCCTCCTCGCCCATTCCGCCTTGCATTTTCCCTACATCCCTCCGTCGACACTCATCATGCTCTAACACAGTTTATTTGTTTTTACATTCATCACATTCTTAAACTCAGCATTGCCCGTTTCTCATACTGTCTGGAGTGACCAAATACAGTAGTGGATTGTGGTGAGATGACTACTGACCGGAGGCCATTGGCGGTTCAACTCATTGGATTTCAATCCATCAACAAATCATTAGTGATGTCTGTCGATCACTTCGGGATGACGTTCCCCAGAATGCACCTTGCCGCCCACCCGAGACGGTGGCGGTTCAGCGTACTGTATACAGTGTCTCCTTGTGAAGATAAACTCGTCTGTGTGCAATAGAAAATGACATAGACGATGATGAGATCATATTCAATATGGGAACAAGACTTGATAAGGTATAAATAGTATTAGAGCACAATCAGTATGAGTGTTGAACGAAGAATGTAGGGAAAATTGCAGGCGGAATGGGCAAGGAGGAGGTGACGGTAGGCGGTGGGAAGTGGATTTATGGACAAATAAAGCAGGCCTGATATCGACTGCGTACTTGGTGTAGTGGTCAGTACTGGAAGCTCCAGTGTTAACTGGGTGCTGAGCACAGGCTTGACCACTCAGGCCGGAGGCGTGAGATCGAGTCTCGAGTTGGTCACTCTGAGCATTTACCAATAGCACCCGCCGCACTACCTGGGTAGTCGGGACAAGGGGCGAGGATGTAGCAGAGATGACTTGTGGGAAAGGGCGGCGTGCCGGGGATGAGCGAGA
>KV417336.1:46184-62720 GCA_001630345.1 Calocera viscosa TUFC12733
GTATCACCCGCCGTGGTTCGATTAGGTAAAAAGATCGCGTGTGTGCGAGAAGGAAACTGAAGGAAGAAAGGAAACAGAGAAAAGACGCAAGCTGGGTATTGCTGGTTACTTGGCGTGTTCGCTCCGCCCGACCGGGGCGGGCGTGTTCCGCCCCGACCGTGTATGACTCTGCGGCGCATCAGAGGCACCCTAAGCTGGATACCACAACCGAGGGCAAAGCATCAGACCACTTTCACACCTTCCGCGTCGCGCTGAGGAGCTTCACGCCGCCTCTGTAGTGTCGAGTTGGTCAGGCTTCGCCTTTCGTATGATACATACGCATATATCCTATCCTAGCGTCCTACTGCCTAGCGCTATTTTGGCACTGTCCGCCACCTGCCCTCCACGCCCCTACAGCTCAGCCTTGACATTGCCCGTTGCGCTCGCGGCTGCCTCAGAGCCCTGGTTGAACACACGCTGCGCCTCCTCCGCGGCCTCGGCCACCTTCTCCTCCACGAACGCAGCGAGGATGTTGGCCTTGCGCTTGATCTCGTCCAGCTTGGAGGGCGCGAGTGTCGCCTTCTGCAAGATGGATGCCAGGCGCGCACTCTCCTTCTGCAGCCAGCCAGACGACTCGGATACCTTCTTCATCGCTCGCAGGTAGTAGTCACCGCTTGTCTTGTGGGCAAGCTCGAGAGCGGCGGCGGCGGCGGAGGCTTCGCTAAGGAGCGTGTTACGGTCGGGCACGGAGGAGTAGAACTTGGAGGCTAGGGCATCCAGAGAGGGAATACGACCGGCCTAGACAACAATCAGATATATTGGCGATCGAAAGCACATGGAGACGTACAACGCTGTTGAGCACACCACCAGCGGAACGGAACGTCCCGCACTTCTCGTTCAAGTACTCGATAAACTGCTCCTCGCTCCTTCCCTGCATATAGTCCTCGGGCTTCTTGTCGCTGCTCCCGCGGGGGAAGAACTTGATCGTCGGGTACGAGGAGATGCCGTACCGGCCCGCAATGGGCTTGTTCATCGCCGCGTCCGCGTCGAACTCTGCGATGACGCAGGCGGGCTCGGACTGGAAGTCGTGCGCGACCTTTTCGAGCGTGGGCTTGAGGTTCTTGCAGTGGCCACTTTTGGGCTGTTAGCAATTGTGATAGGGCCGGAGAGGAAGCAGCACGCACCACCAGGGAGCAGTGAACGCGACCAGCACGTCCTTGGAAGGGTCCATGACGACTTCGTCAAAGTCGTACGCCTGGAGCATCTTGCGCGTCGGTGGCGCAGGGCCCTTCGCCTTGACACCCGACTTGGACTCGACGCTGTTCCTTCATCAGTCTCTGCCGTCCGATGGCATGGAAGAGACATACAAGGAGATGAGCGCATCGAGGTCCCTCTGGCCCTCATACGGCTCCGGCTCGAGCGAGCCTGCCGGGAACCACTTGAGCGCTATATGCTGAGTCAGCACCTCCCCTCCCATTTCGTATCTAACAGAACGTACTCGGGAAGCCCGTGACGCCAAACCGCTGACCAGCGTCCTTGCCCGCGCCGTCAGCGTCGATCTTGGCAATGATGACGTTCTTGCTGTGCGCAAAGGCGTCCGCGAGCTGCTCGTATGTCGGCGCCAGGTTCTTGCAGTGTCCGCTGTGAACAGATCTGTTATAACAGGCTCTGAGCGGTTAGGTAGGGAGAGCGTACCACCAAGGTGCGAAGCTGAGCGTTCTGTGAGCGGGGACGCGCGGCCTACGGGGGAAGAAATGCTCACAACTCAACGAGCGCGCCTGCGCTGCCTCCGACGTTGTCGTCAAAGTTTGCCGAGTCGAGCTCGAGGACGTTGCTAGCGAGTACGGACGCTGCGAGCGCGCCGAATACCGAGAGGTACGACGCGAGTCTCATTATGAGTTTAAGCAAGTTTGAAACTGGACGGGAAGAGAGAGTGTGTTGTTGTGTGTCTGAAGCTTAGGAAGTGCGGTATAAGTTGGCGGTGTGAGGGAACACGCGTGAAATCTAATGACGACGTGTAGCCGACGGAGGCTAACGTTCGCCCACGCGCGGCACAGCCAAGGGGTCCTAATCGCCGTTGCTTGCTAATTCCTGCGTGACTCTTGGTGAGAGGGAAAGCTTGCTCAGCAGGCTCTAGGGTCCCGCTCGTCATCACATAAAAACGGGCGTGCGCTCGTTCGCTGAGGCTCACAGAAAAACCTGTTGTACTGTACTTGTATATCCCCGGAACAGCGATGGCTGAAGAACACGAGCACGGGCACGGGCACGAGCACGAGGATATCCAGGATCTTATGGATGCAGAGGGCGAGGAGGATGTGGATGAGGAGTACGTCGGGCAGGAGGACATCGAGGTGATCTACACGGACGAGGAGGACTTGCCGATGGACGAGGACGGTGAAGGCGAGGAAGACGAGGAGGAGGACGAGTTACCCGAGCCGACTGAGAACACTTCTGTCGCCCAATTCACTGCCCACGGGAAATCCGTCTTCGCCGTCTCGATCCATCCTACGCAGCCGCTTGCCGCCTCTGGAGGGGAGGACGATCTTGGCTACGTGTGGGACCTCACCACAGGCAAGGTGGTCACCAAGCTCTCTGGACACGAGGACTCGGTCGTCGCCGTCGAGTGGAGCGCGGACGGGGAGATGGTCGCTACGGGTGGAATGGACGGGCGGGTGAGGATCTGGCGCAGGGTCGGGAGGGAGAAATGGACTATGTGGGAGTTCTTGACCGAGCTTCAGGGACCGGACGAGGTCGTATGGCTTAGGTGGCATCCGAGGGGGTCGGTCTTGCTCGCGGGGAGCAATGACAGCACCGTTTGGTTGTGGCAATGTGAGTTGTGCGGTTCTTGCTCTGAAAGTGATGCTCATGATATGGCAGTACCATCGGGGAATACGATGCAAGTGTTTGCGGGGCACGAGGGCCCCGTGCACTCGGGCAATTTCACCCCCGACGGCAAGCGCATCGTGACCGCCGACCAAGCCGGTACTTTAATCGCGTGGGACCCACGCTCCCCAACGCCGCTGTTCAAGCTCACCTCCTCCGCGCGCTTCCCCTTTCAGGAAGCGGGGATCACCTCGCTTGCCGTGAACCCCTCGTGCACGCTCGCAGTCGTGGGCGGCGCAGAGGGCGCGGTGCGTATCGTCAACCTTGCCAGGGGCGAGGTGCTGGGCGGCGTGGAGGGGCATGCGGAGGGAGAGAGCGTGGAGGCGATCGAGTTTGTGGAGCTTGTGGGGGCTGGCGTGGGCGCTGGAGGCGTCGTCGTCACCGGCGCTACGGATGGGAAGGCGTGCATCTGGGACGTGGGGACGATGCGGTTGCGTGTCACGCTTGAGCATGAGGTAGGTTTTACCTGACACGTTTACTTTCTGTTGCTGATGATTATGTTCAGGACGCGGTCACATCACTCCACTCGCACCCCAGCGCTCCGCATCTGATCACCTCCGCCTCTGCGGACCGCACGCTCAAGACGTGGGACGCGCGCACCGGGCAGCTTATCAAAGAGCACAAGGGCCACCGGGGGGCAATCAACGCGGCTGACGTTAGCCGGGACGGCAAGTACGCGGTGAGCGCGGGTGACGAGGGAGTGTGCCTGGTGTGGGCGCTGGAGTAGTGCCTAGACTTGCGTATGCGGTATTCCCTTTAGGATAGAGAACCTTTGTGGGATCCAGCCTATTCTGCTGTAACTTGGAGGGGAGCCTCCAGCGCATAAGGAGTGTGTTGCAATTGGACCGCTGGCACCTATGGGAGGGGTGGCATGTGATGCGGCTCTAAGTGTGCACATTGCAATGTTGACACCGCCCCCCGGGTCGCGCGACGCGCCCGGATAACTCGCAGCATTGCCACTCGCACCTTACTCCATTCGCCATCACCGCTGCTCGTTGCTCCACACCACCACCACCACACAACCGCTGATGCCAGTAGCAGTCGACATGCCCCCGCTCCCCCCGATACCCAGGAAGAAACGGCGCTCAGGGAAGCGCGCACAGCCAGTATGGGCACTCCCGCCCTCCGTCCCGCGCAGCCCGACGACCAGCACGCCAGAGCTTGAGGCGCTCATCGCACACATGCTCCTCCTCCGCTACGAGCAGGACATCGCCCGCCTGTTCTCGGTGCATGTGGACAACGTCGCACGCAAGTATCTCCCAAAGATCATGGAGCGCATGACGTTGACCGCGGGGAGCCCGGGGTGGTGCGCCCTCCACGCGGGGGACGAGGCGGTCAAGGACTTTTTCAGGGGCGTCGTGGCGATGGATCTGAGGCAGGCGGGGGAGAGGGTCGCCCCGCGCAGCCTGGAGTGGAGCTATACGAGCTTGCGGCATTTTGTGAGCCTGATGGTGTGGATGATACTGCGCATGTACGCTGACAGGGGTCACAGGCACTCAGCAACGACATCCACATATGTCAATCTGGGGAGCACGGCTTGCAGTCCTACCGCTTGCTGCCTCATCTTTCTGCGCTCCAGGCATACGTCAAGTCGCTCAACTACCAGCCGGCGCCCGCGTTCGCCCCTCCTGCGTTCAAGGCCAAGTACCCGCCCAAGCCGTTCATGGACAGGCTCAAGAGCGTGCTCGCCCCGCTCACTGGGGAGGACTTGAGCATACAGGAGATCTCGCCGCCCTGGGAGGGGTGGGAAGAGAAGGCTGCGCTGGGGTATGCAAAGATGGTGGAGACGCTGTGGAGCGTCGCGAGGGAGTTTGACCCGCGGGGGTATGGCGTTGTGCTCAAGCAGAAGCTGAGGAACTGGTGCGACTGCGGGTGCAGCACGGAGCACTTGGGGGAGGTGTGCGAGCGCACCGTCAGGGAGGACGAGATGCATCGGGAGCGGCAGCAGGCGAAGGGCGCTGTGATGCATGTGCATGCGGAGAAGGAGAAGGAGTGCGTGGACGCGCCTCGGCGGGAGAAGGGCAAGGGCAAGGAGTGGGACGGGCGGGGCGGTGGCGTGCATGGGTGGGGTACGAAGGACGAGGAGGACATGTGGGAGAAGAGCCTCGATCTCGGCGGGATTGAGGATAGCGAGGACTGGGAGGACCAGATGACGATGGGCGAGCAGATGGAGTGGCGGTACCTCAAGGCGGAGCGGGAGAAGGAGCTGGTCGGTCTTCCTGTATATATGCATGTCTGTCCTCTTCTGATCCGGGTGCAGGGCAACGCCGCATACAAGCTGGGCAAGTACGGCACGGCGATCAACTACTACCTCTCGGCGGACAGCATCGAGCCCGAGCTACCTCACTACCGGCTGAACGCCGCGCAAGCGTATCTCCAACTGTGCGACTGGCCCTCGGCGGAAAAACTCTGCACCCAGTCCCTCCGGCAGCACCCGCACTCTGTCAAAGCCCTCTGGCGGCGCAGCAAAGCGCGGAGGATGCAGGCCAAGCCCCAGGGAGCGGCGCGCGACCTCCGCCAGCTCCTTGCCGTCCAGCCCGCGAACCGCGAGGCTCGCGAGGCGCTCGAGGCGCTCCTCCCTGCGCTGGAGGGGCGGCCGCACGGCGAGCGCTGCGCCACCTGCGCGGGGTCGTGCCCGCACGCCTCTTCCTCATCATCGCATGCGACCTCCACCGCTTCCGCAACGCCGGACCCTGTGGAGAAGGACGACCCGGACGTGCCGTTCGCGTTGGACGAGTTTGACCACACGCGGCTGAGCGTGCTCACGGTGCCCGTGAGCCTGGTCATGCCCGACACGGGCAAGGAGGAGGGGTTTGCGTACCCGAGCTGGGAGCGATACAGGGTTGAGCGGGTGGGCTGATCGCTCTCTTCCTGCTGATTGCTGAAAGATGAAGGGTTGCGGGTTGCGGGTAATCGTGCGTGCCGCTGATGCTGATTCTGATTCTGATGTTCCATGCTGCCTTCTCTGTTGCCTCTTTTTCGCTGATGATGATGATGATGGTGCCCTTCTCCGTTGCTAACTGTCCTTTTTTCTCTGGGCTCCAAGCCGTGTTGTACAAGTATTCCGCACGATGTATTCCGTACGTTCTTCCGAGTTCCCTAATGCATGAGCGGGTTTCCCTCTCCGAACCCGCAGGCCTCGGCCTGATTCAAGCTTGACTGCTGTCCAAGCGGCACTGACGCAGGCCATAAACGCCATCGCGCGACCATCCTCCACAGATCGGTGACTCTTTGCCTCTTGCTCTTGCTCTGCTTCCTTCCGCGTCAGTCTTCAGACTCGCGTCGTCGTCAGGCAACAGGGCGGTATCACATTCCCGCGCGTGGGAATGGGCGGTGAGACCCTGGCGTCTCGGGTGGTCGCGAGGCAATTTCGCGCCAGACGCGCCCGTCGTCGTCGCTCTACATCAACTGCAACTGGAATGGCGGCGAGACTCCCATCCCCCTCTCTTGTCCCGTCCTTCCTCACCCCATCTCTCCTTCTCCTCGCCAGCGCTTGTATATACGCTGTTCACTGGCCTGCATCTCCCATCTTTCCCTCAGCTTGCCAATACTCATACTCGCCAACCCGGCACATCCAGTCATTCACACCACGCTCCCTTTTGTCCCCATTTCCCCCCGAGTCCTCACACCACACGCTTGAAGCCTGAACAACAACCGCCCCTGCCAAGTACATACGAACCACAAGGATGATCTTCTCTGTTTTGCTTGCCGCGTCGATCGCGGTCGTGCCCGCTGCGGCACATCTTGGTGCGTTCTCTTTGACGGCGCGTGTGCGAATGCTGACGTACCGTAGCCGCTTGGCACCCTTCGATGTGTAAGCCTCATTTACACTGTTAATCAAACCCCCGACTAACGCACTCTCAGACGGCTTCAACTGGTCGCTCGTCGCCTCCGAATGGACAGGCTCGTACGACAACCGCCCCGTCGCGCCTCTGTACAACATGCCCTTCTCCGAATGGTGGATGCACGGGCACCAGAACCTGCCCCCGAACCCGGGCGACTACCTCGAGCTCAACGCTGGGGGGAAGTTTCAGGTCCAGATGGCGTGCGATAAGAGCGCGACGGACTATTGGAATACGAGCGGGCAGGCGGACTTCAGGCAGGGGGACTGGCCTTGTCCTTACGCCAGCTCGATCGGTGCGTGCCGTGCTTGCCTGAAGCTACGGCGAGAGTGACTGATGCGCGGCCCGCAGAGTTCCACACCGCGACGATCAACGACACCAAAGGCTGCGCGTTTGGAATCGCCTACAAGAGCGACATCAACAATGTGACCCAGTCGGACATCACCATCTTCACGGCCAACTACACCTGCCCGTGGTACCGCAACCAGTGGTTTGACGTTCCCGCGGACCTGCCCCCGTGCGACGACTGCATCTGCACGTTCAACTGGATCCACGGCGAGGACCCGGGCTCCGGCGCACAGCAGATCTACCAAAATGGCTACAAGTGCAAGGTGCTCAACGATGGACCGGGGAAACAGATCCAAACTCCGCAGCTGGCAAGGAGGTGCGGGGATGATCCAAGCTTGAATATGCCTGCGGACCCGTCGAATTGCACCGGCGGCGTTAATGGTGGCGCGAAGCAGGGGCTGTACTGGCTCCAGCAGGACGGCAATAACGTGAGTCTCGCGCTTGGGCACTGACACCCCAGACTGAGCATGAGGCAGATGTTCGAAGACTACTACCACCCGCCGCTGTACAACGCCCTCTATGGCTACCTGGACGGCGCACAGACGGACATCTTCGTCTCGGACGGTGCGGCCGCTACGCCGACTTCCTCGTCGGACAGCGCCTCGGCCACGTCGACCAGCTCGGGAAGCGCGACGACCTCCGCGGCAACGCTGGCTCCGGACGTGATGTCGGGTAGCTCGAGCTCCTCCACGTCTTCGACGGCCTCGAGCGACACCGGCTCCAGCAGCGGCTCTGCTATGAGCACGTCCACCTCCGCGTCTTCATCTTCGTCCACTTCAACGTCGTCGTCATCGTCCACCACAACGTCCACATCCGCAACCACCGCCGCAGCCGCCACCCCCTCCACGAGCATCGTCTCAGACGCATCCGCCGACACCTGCGGTGGGACGCAGGAGAAGCTCTCTCCGCGCAAGCGCTCCCAGAAGCCAAAGGGGAAGAAGAAGAAGCGCTCTTCCTCCTCTGGGCTCAAGAAAGGCCGGCGTGGGCACGGGAAGAAGAGGCATGCCAAGCAGCATTGATTTTTGAGCCCCTGGCAGGGCAGTGGACGTCCGCGCTCTGGCAGAGCGGGCGCCAGGATTTCTTTCATTTCAAGTTCAGCATCTGGTCAATCTCAGTCTAAGCGCGAGCCGCTAGCATCCTCTCTCTCTCCCAAGCATCTCTCCCCAGCATCCGGGCCAGCCCCGCTTCATGCATCGCATAGCATCAAGGATCTCTCGCAACCACCTGTCACGTCCTACAATTTCCTGCTGGGTTTCGGGGTTCCGGTCGTACATGATTTTCTGGGTTCGGGATCGCTTGCTGCTGTCTCTGTTGCATTGTTGTTGTTGTTGTATAAGTTATGAAAGCTGTAACATGTGGGTTCCTAGTGAACTTGTTGCGGTTTTGAATGCAGTATGTGTTGCTGCGTTCCCTTTTCTCCGCACGGCTGCGATGGTCCTGATTCCGGTGTTGGGAGTGGGCTTTCGTAAGACTAGGTGACCCATGCCCAGTAAATCAGTGTATTCCCACCGTTTAGAGCACACAATCGTCGCGTTACGCATATTATCATCATGCCGGACCATTCACAGTGGGAAGAAGTAGCTGCGTGACGTGATCCCGGTAGAATGCAGAAGAGGAGAACGAGCGACCGGCATGCCGTGACGGCTCATTGAGCACAACCCATTTCCCGCAAGACCGCGCACTGGTTGCAACGTGAGAAACCGGAAATGGCCGCGGTATGGAGCGGAAGCCAGCGGATGGGTTGCGCGGCATGAGGGGATGTTGCCGGAAGAAGCGGGGAAGCCGCGCGGATCAGAAGAGTGGGAGTGCTTGGCATTTGGGGCTATTTTTGGTACATACATTCCTGGAGTTTGAGATGAGGAACGGTGTTGTGGTTCAGAACGTCATCCCGCTGTATTGGGTTTGATTGCAAGCTCGAGTGGTAATTCCTCGAGTGCGGGATATGGTCGGTATGTGGTCTCTTTCTCAAATTGAATAATACCGCGCGCCAAGCCAAAGCCGGTCGCGTCGTTAGCAACCACAATGGTTCTTGTCACATTCCAGCGGGCCCTGGTGACGCACGGCGCGTGACAGGACAAAGCGGCGGGATCAAAGTGCGAGATTGACGGCACGCGAGCGAAGAAGGGCGCGAAGTGAACCCTGTTGCGAGGCGACGCGCCGGTTGCTCTTCCGCCCTTGAGGTGCATCAGCATATCCGATGACGGTCCACGCTGGCCGGACGGCCTTCCGCTGGCTGGCACCGTGTGGGTCAGACGGCGACCGACTCCGGCCTTCTGGCTGCCTTCGCTTTTCTCTCTCTCACCCACCACCTCTTCAAGACCTGTTGCTTTCTTTTCTGCGACTCGTGTCCCCTTGCTCTTGTCTGGCTTGGCTCTCCATCCACCTCCCGCTCACTATCCCAACGCGCCCACCCGGCACCTCCAATCCTTACACACCACGCTCCTTCATACTTGTCCCAGGACGTGCTTGCACTTCCGGACTTTCACCACCTCAACACAACTCCCCCTGCCAAAAACTAGGAAACAAGCAGGATGATCTTCTCAGTGCTGCTTGCTGCATCTTTCGTGGTCGTGCCTGCGGCGGCTCATCTTGGTGCGTCCTCATGTGAAGTGGGCAAGGGTTATGCTGACCTCTTGCAGCCCCCTGGGATCCTTCCATGTGTACGCGCATCTCGAGATGATCCCTGTGACCTAGCTAACAGCATAGCAGACGGATTCAATTGGACGGCGCACAACCCTGGCTGGGCCAACCCAGGAGCGTACGATAACCGGCCGGTGGTGCCTCTCGCAGGCCGGTCGTACGCCGACTGGTGGATGCACGGACATCAGGACCTGCCCCCGAACGAGGGGGACTACCTCGACCTTCCTGCGGGAGGCAAGTTCGTCGTCCAGATGGCGTGCGATAAGGGCGCGACGGACTATTATGCGAGCAGCGATGGAGGCGATATTAGGGATGGGGACTGGCCCTGCCCTAATTCGGATTCTGATGGTGAGTCACGAGGCAGAAGTGTGAGAGGATGCTGATGCAGCCGGCCAGAATTCCACACCAAGGATATCAACGATACCAAAGGCTGCGGATTTGGCATCGCCTATAAGAGTGACATCAATAATGTGACCGAGGCCGACATCACCATCTTCACCGTGAACTACACCTGCCCGTGGTACCGCTACCAATGGTTCGACGTTCCCGCGGGCCTGCCCCCGTGCGACGACTGCATCTGCACGTTCAACTGGATTCACTCGCCTGACGATGGCAGCATGCAGATGTACCAGAACGGCTACAAGTGCAAGGTCACCAATGACGGCCCCGGCAAGCAGCTCCAGACGCCGCAGCTCGCGCGCAGGTGTGGGGACGACCCAGATATGGGCAGACCCGCGGATCCGCAGAACTGCACGGGCGGCGTGAATGGGGGCGCGAAGCAGGGCTTGTACTGGCTCCAGCAGGACGGCAACAACGTGCGGCTCTCGAACCCATGCCTTTTGAGACGAACGCTAACGCGCAGCGCAGATGTTCGAAGGCTACTACGCGCCGCCTTACTACAACGCCCTGTACGGCTTCTCCGATGGCGAACAGACAGACATCTTCGTCTCGGACGGAGCGGCCGCAACGGCGACGTCCTCCTCTTCCTCGTCCGACAGCGCTTCGGCGACGTCGACCAGCGTGGGGAGCACGACGTCCGCTCCTGCGCAGCCTACGGATTTGGCGTCCAGCAGCTCCAGCTCCAGCTCGTCCACGACTTCTACGACCAGCTCCGACAGCAGCAGTCCTATCTCCTCCGGCTCTGGAAGCGTCAGCACCAGCACCTCCAGCAGCGCCTCAGTCTCCACCTCCACCTCATCCGCCGCGCCCACCTCCACGCCCGACACGCAGACGGACGCCTCTTCGAACACCTGCACCGTCCAGCGCAAACGCTCCGTGTCCCAGAAGCCGAAGGGGAAGAAGAAGCGTTCCTCGAAGAAGGCGAGGAAGGAGGGCGGCACAACCCGTCGGGGACACGGGAAGAAGCGCCATGTGAAGAACCACTGAGCGCTCTCCACTCTCACTATCACGTACAGCAAAGCACGCCTGCGCTCTGGTAGAGCAGGCCGCCCGATTTTCAAAAGCATCGATATCCGGTCTAGCGCGAGCCGCTAGCTTCTCTCACTCAACAATCAGTCAATCTCTCAAGCACAAACAAACTTTTGCATTACAATCAACCCTTTCTCGCGCGAGCCGCCTTCATACGCTGAACAACCACACTTGCCTAACACTACTGTCATGCCGCGCTATCTCTTGCTGGGTCTCGGGTTCCGGTCTTTGGTCTTTGGGTAGCTTGTTGTTGTCACGTACTTTTTGCATTGATGAATACATCGTCATTTATGGTAGCCTAGCATGACAATCCCATCTGGCAATGGTCAACTCCAACAGGCAGTCGTTGATCCGCCCCTCCAACGGTGACAGGAACGCGGGTCGCCCCGAAGCGGAAAAGTGTCCGTGAAAGATAGCAGCGGTGCGGCGGGAAGGATGCCAAGCGCCGCCCGCTGTGCCCTGCATTATGGGAGCATTGTCCCGCACATCCGCCATCCGCACACCGCCGCTCCAACATTGTTGCGCCAACGTAGGAGGCGCCTGGCGGAATGGGCACTGCGAGTGGGGCGACCGACACCGCTCGAGTTAAGGAATGATAAAAGGCTTTTCGCCGCAAACGACCTCCTCAAACGACCAACATCAACGACCACCAACAATAGACTAGACAATGACCTCTCCCACGACATCCCATCCCCCAACCTCGCCCATCGCCCCTCTCTCCCGCGCCGGCACGCGGTACTACACGACCCACACCCATGCACACGCAAAGTACGTCCTCCCCGCGGATGAGGAGGAGCGTGTGCGCCTGGGAAGGCAACACGCGCTTATCGTGCAGCTGTTTGATGGCGAACTCTTGCCAGAGGATGTAGAACTCAGAGATGGGGATAAGGTGCTGGATTCTGGGTGTGGACCTGGTGCGTCCTCGCGAAAGTTATAGAAGCGCTAAGAAGAAGCTGATGTGGAATAGGCTTCTGGGTGCTCGACCTGGCTGAGAAGGCTCCAAAGGGCGTCGAAGTGCAAGGCTTTGACATCGAGCCGCGTCTCCTGCCCTCGTCCCACCCACAGAACACTGTGTTCACGGTGCATAGCATGCTCGACCTCTCCCCGACCTGGACAGGCACGTTCGCCGTCGCGCACCAGCGGCTCACCCTCGCAGCCCTCGACTGGCCAGGCTGGCAGACGACGCTGCACAACCTCCTGCGCGTGCTCAAGCCCGGGGGCGCGCTCGTCCTGGTCGACCAGGCGCGCGCGAGCTGGCACCTCCCCGACTCTGCTCCAGTGGAAACGGCCATCCCGTACACGCACCGGCTGGAGATCCTCACCGAGCGACTGTTTGTGGCCAAGAACCTGCTCATCAACTGCGGCGAGCGTCTGCCGTTCTTGGTTAGGGAGGCGGGGTTCGAAGATGTGGTAGTGGAGAGGCGACGGGCGAGCTTTGGGGAGAGTGGGGAGGGAGAGGGGTGGAGGGAGAACGCGCTCGGCGTCGCGAGGGGGTTGAAGGGCCCCGTGCTCAAGGCTGGCGGTGAGTCCCTTTTATTGGTGCATAGAGTGGCTACTGACGCAGCGAAAGGCTTCGGACTCATCCACAGCGAGGCAGAGTGGGACGAGCTCATGGCGCATGTCGAGGAGGAGTGGAAGCAGCACGCATTCGAGTGCGACTTTGTACGGATTACGGCGAGGAAGCCAGACCAGCCTGGCCTCAGGCAGGTGAGAATCAAGCCGCATGTTAATGAGGGGTTCCCGTAGCGCCTTCGTGTTGTTATGTTATCTTGTTCGGGCTTCCGCGGGTTTGCAGAGAAAATGTAATGGTAGATTATCAGGATGCATGATTAGCGCCTCTTGTACTCGCAAGGTTTCAGCAGCCCCTCCGCCTTCTCCAGTATCCCCTCCCACTCCGCGTCCCCCAGCGCCTCGCCCTCAACCTTCTGGAACACGAACAGCATAAAGTGCGTATCCTTGTCCTCCTGCTTCTGCAGGCTGAACCCGACGCTCTCGACAACCTGCACAAACGTGTCCACGCTCGTAAAACGCGATGTGACCTCGGCAACGAACAGCTGCCCCTTCGCCACAAGCACACGGCGTGCCTCCCGTACCCCGCGCACCCAGTCCGTACCCATCAGGCTGAGGCAGCACACAGCCGCGTCGACCACTGCGCCCTCGCTCCGCTCCCCCTCCGCGCCGGGGAGGGGGATCCGCTCGCAAAAGTCGGCCTCTGTGACCCACTCATCCGCCTGCAGGTCAAAGGACAGCACCTTCCTCCCTCGTGGCACCAACTTCCTAGCCAACGTCCCCGGGCCAGATCCTAGATCGGCGATCAGAGCGTGCTTTGGCAGTGCTTGAAGGAGGTGGGCGAGCGCCTCGAGCGGCGGGGTCGGCCAACCCGCTAGCTGGCTCGCGAATCCCGCATGGTAGTCAGAGTACAGGCCAGGTTGGGCACGCATGAGTTCGTGCGCGTGCGAGGCCGAGGTCGTGTACAGCTGCTCGTTGATCCACCGGAAGCGCGCGCCGGAGAGGGATGCTTTCATTTTCGCTTGAAGGGGCGTGAGCTTCGTGTCTGGCATGGAGGGAGCAGCAGGAGGTAAGGGGACGGTCGTCGGAGGGGCGGGGTTGGAGAGTCGTGCTTTCTTCATTTCCTTTTTTGACATTTTGGGAGCGTCGTCCGCAGGCTTGACGGGCTCGCCAGGTTGCGCTTTGAGAGGAGGCGAAGTATCGACGTGCTGGTTAGCATCGCTCTGGCCGCGCTTGCGTTTCTTGTTCTTGCCACCTTGTGTCTCTACATCATTCAATGTCTGAGATTTGGGAGGAATTGATGTCGGCTGAGACCTTTGGAGAGGCTTCTCCTTTTCCTGCCTGCCAGCTTGCTTTCCATTCGGGTGACCAGCCGATCCTTTCTGAGCTCCCTGCGCCTTCCCCTTCTCCAACACCGACTTCTCCTTCCCCCCAGTCTTTCCCTTTATCTTCCCACCCTCTTCCTTTGCTTTCTGCTCCTTCGCCCCCTTGACATCCTCCTGCTGCATCTTCTTCATCAACTTCTCAATATTGATCTCCACGCTCTTCAGGTCGATGTCGTCCTCTTTCTGCACCGTGCTCGGGCGCTTTCGTTTCTTCCCCTGTGCGGCTGCTAGCGCAGGTGCTGAGGAGCTGGACGGGCCGTCCCATGAGGTTGGGAAGAGGAGCGACATACTGGCGGTCGGTCACAAGAGAGAGGGAGGGACTTTGGCCGGCGTCACCAAAAAGTGTAGGACCCTAGTGGCGATGTAGAAGCACAGGCCTAGTTTGGTCATCCTTCCGACCGCGGCCGACATCCAACGCAGTTCTGTCCTCCTCTCATACTGATTCGCAATGCAGCGAACGATGCTGGGCACAGCTACACGATGTTGCCGGCGACAGACAACGTCGTCAATGCCAGAAGGGATACGGCATATGTCCCAGCTGCGGCAGACAGCCACACCGTTCGTCTCCCGGTTGTATGCTGCCACAAAGCTGTCGCGTATATCCCCAAAGGCACGACCATCGCCGTCCCAAACGCGACTGGCGAGTTCTTCCGACGTTCAGGAGGCGTACCAAGCGCGTATACGGCAGAGACAATCAGCCAGGAACCGGTCTCTGCTGTTTTATACAAGCGCCGTTGTGCGTTTCTCTACCTTTTCTCGAAACCGAGCGCCCACTGACAGCACCGCAGATCGTCGTCACCCTCGGCGCTTCCTACGCGGCCGTTCCGCTCTACCGCGCCTTCTGCAGCGCGACCGGCTTCGGCGGCACACCCATGACAAACACGAAGCCGACGGCCGACCGGCTCGGGGCGGTTCCCCACAACCGCAGGATCAAGGTGCACTTCAATGCCGACACGAGCGATGTGCTGCCCTGGAGCTTTACGCCCCAGCAGAAGTTTGTGAGCATCTTGCCGGGGGAGACGGCACTGGCGTTCTATACGGCGAAGAATGAGGGGAAGGAGGATATTATCGGGATCGCAACTTATAACGTGACACCAGCTAAGGTGCGCCTTGCCCGCATTCTTCTCTTGTGACACGTTGATAATGACCATCCTAGATCGCGCCATACTTCGCCAAAGTAGAATGCTTTTGCTTTGAAGAGCAAAAGCTGGCAGCAGGGGAAGAAGTGGACATGCCGCTCTTCTTCTTCATCGACAAAGACTTTATAGAGGACCCGACCATGCGGGACATCGACGATGTCGTCCTCTCGTACACCTTTTTCAAGTGCGCCACTTTCTTCCTACGCGCTGAAGGGTCAGCATACTGATCTGGATATGAAGAGCACGCCGCACAGGCAAGGGCCACCTCGTTCCCGATGCGCCAATCGAGGTCGTCGAAGCCGCATCGGGCTTTGCGGACTACGAACTCGCGAAGCAAGCGCATGATGACACAAAGACGAGCGATGCCACCGCCGCGTAATTCCTTGAGGAGTGCATGCTGGATATACTCGCATTTTGCAACTGTACAATACCGACATCACTCAATCCACATAAGCCTCGAGGGCCACTTGCTTCCCATGGCCTTGTTGGCTTTGGGGTGCAGTCCCACACAGAACCCGTCTAGTTCGAAACTCAGAAACGGGTAATGGCTGCCTAGCGTGCCATGTCTACGATCGGGTGAGATGCAATGGTTCTGGATTTGTCTTCTGCCAATGACACCGCATCGCCGGTCCCTGTGTGCCCGTGTTGTAACTGCCAAGCATCATGAGAGCCTTTTCGCTTGGTCCCAGCTCGTGTGAGACAAAGCTGTATTGAGGGTCACGTGACGATGCTTCTTTTCTTCCAACACCTTCGTGCACCAAAAGGGCAGTGTGCACGGGAGCATTGCACACGGATATGGACAAGAGCAAGGTGCGAGAGGAGAGAGTGAAGGAATGGACAAGGACAGGGATGTCTGGTTGAATAACAAAAGGATGGTCTCGCTCATCCCCGGCCCGCCGCCCTTTCCCACAAGTCATCTCTGCTACATCCTCGCCCCTTGTCCCGACTACCCAGGTAGTGCGGCGGGTGCTGTTTGTAAATGCACAGAGTGACCAACCCGAGACTCGATCTGACGCCCCCGGCCTGAGCGGTGAAGCCTGTGCTCGGCACCCAGTTATCACTGGAGCTTCCAGAACTTACCACTACACCAAGTACGCAGTCGATGTCTGGGGTGCCTTCTTTGTCCATAACTCCACTTCCCACCGCTACCCGTCCCCTCCTCCTATCCCATTCCGCCTCCAATTTTCCCTACAACCCTCCGTCGACACTCATCATGCTCTAGCACAGTTTATTTGTTCCACATTCATCACATTCTTAAACTCAGCATTGCCGTTTCTCATACTGTCTGGAGGGACCAAATACAGTGGTGGAATGTGGTGAGATGACTACTGACCGGAGGCCATCGGCGGTTCAACTCATTAGATTTCAATCCATCAACAAATC
>KV417336.1:63578-76882 GCA_001630345.1 Calocera viscosa TUFC12733
ACGGGTAGCGGTGGGAAGTGGAGTTATGGACAAAGAAGGCACCCCAGACATCGACTGCGTACTTGGTGTAGTGGTAAGTTCTGGAAGCTCCAGTGATAACTGGGTGCCGAGCACAGGCTTCACCGCTCAGGCCGGGGGCGTCAGATCGAGTCTCGGGTTGGTCACTCTGTGCATTTACAAACAGCACCCGCCGCACTACCTGGGTAGTCGGGACAAGGGGCGAGGATGTAGCAGAGATGACTTGTGGGAAAGGGCGGCGGGCCGGGGATGAGCGAGACCATCCTTTTGTTATTCAACCAGACATCCCTGTCCTTGTCCATTCCTTCACTCTCTCCTCTCGCACCTTGCTCTTGTCCATATCCGTGTGCAATGCTCCCGTGCACACTGCCCTTTTGGTGCACGAAGGTGTTGGAAGAAAAGAAGCATCGTCACGTGACCCTCATCCATTAAGTGTCTTCACTCCACCAACGTATTTCATTGAACGCTACCTGCGGATGACTAGCTGAAGAAGCGGAGAGGAGAGTGTCCGTGTGCAATAGCTACCTGAGAGATGATTGAGGGGACAAAGGGGGAAGTGCAAGGAGACGGGTTTCAACGATGGGCGGGGTATGCAAAAAGCAAAAAGCAAATTTCGTGAGACGTAAAGGCGTTATGAACAGCAGCGGGGTGGGCCAGTATCACCCGCCGTGGTTCGATTAGGTAAAAAGATCGCGTGTGTGCGAGAAGGAAACTGAAAGAAGAAAGGAAACAGAGAAAAGACGCAAGCTGGTTATTGCTGGTTGCTTGGGGTGTTCGCTCCACCCGACCGGGCGGGCGTATTCTGCCCCGACCGCGTGTGCATTTGCGGTGTATCGGAGGCGGAGAAACTCGAATACCGATTCCTGGCGGCGAGATAGTCGGGCGAGGCGCCTTGTGATTGTGGTTGTTGGGCGGCGAAGGCGGGGCTGGGGCTGCCCAAGCCAGAGAGGTTGGACATGCTCCCCATGGGCATCCCCATGGGGCTCATCCCTCCCATCCCGCCCATGCTACCCATGCCTCCCATGCCTCCCATGCCGTTCATACCCCCGCCGGGCATGCCCATCATCCCCATCATGCCCGTCATACCGGTCATCTGCGGGGACATCATCGGCATCATGGCCATCCCCGGCATACCCATGCCGCCCATGCCTCCCATCTGGCCCATGCCGCCCATGCCACCCATACCCATGCCGCCCATGCCATTCATGCCCATGTTCCATTGGCTTGGACTCATGGGCGGGCTGGCGGTGCTCATCCGGTTCAGCGCTGTGTTGCTGCCATTCGCGTTCGCATTGCCGTTTCCGTTGGCTCCGGGCAGGCCGCCGGGTACGCCGGTCTCTGATGCAGTGGGCGATTGGGGTGTGCTGCCAACCTGCGAATAGGCCATCATCGTCCGGTTGTACGCTTCCATTGCTGCTTGGGCTGCGAGCTGCTGCTGCTGGGGTGTGATGCCGCCCGCGCCTCCCCAGCCCCCATAGGGCATCATCCCACCCATCCCGTACATCATCGGGTTCATGCCATACCCGCCCATCATCATCGGGTTCGGCATCATCCCGCCCATGCCGGTCATCATAGGGTGGAGCATGCCAGGTTGGGCCATGGGGTTGAAGCCGGGATAGCCCTGCGCACCCGCCCCTCCATACATGTCGAACTGGCCGCCCTGGCTCATCGCCTGCTCCGCCTGGTCCAGCTGCGCGCGCTGATACTCGTCCAGCCGCCGCTGGCGCTCCTCGGCCACGCGCTTCTCCCGCTCGCGCTCGGTCAGCGTAGCGCCCATCCCGCCCTCGCGGTTGCGCTCTCGCTCGTGTGCGGTGATGGCGCCGAGCAGGCCAGTCTGCGGAGGTGGCGGTTTGGAGGGAACGTTGATGAGCGATGCACCCGTCTCGCGGGCAATCTCCTCCTGCCGCTTGGCGGACCGGTCGTGTTTCTCTTGGATGCCCGCTTGGAGGAGGCCGTGTGGTGTGAACGCTTTTGTCATCGTCTCGTTGGGCTCGAGCGAGATGAACGTGTTCCTGCCGCCCGAGTTGACAGGCACCATCGGCATCGCGTCGTCGCGCTCGAGGTTGGCGGTCCACACCGACTGGCGGTTCGCTCCGCCTTGGGGTACCCGCTCCTGGCTATCGTACCTCTCTCGTGAGCGGGGCTGGGACTGCGACCGCGGCTCTTCCACGACGGGGAAGGGATATCCAGATTGGCGCATTCGTGCCTGTTGCTGATCAAACGCGCCCGAGGCCGCCCGTTCCGCACCTGCATATTGGTGCTGGTCAATCTGGGGCTCCTGGCCAGCGGGGAGGGGAGCGTCCGTACCCATAGCGCCTCGCGGGGATGCCCCACGGCGCCCAGGTCCAGCGCTGGTGCCAGCGAGGCTGTAGCTCGACTGGCGCAGCGACGGGTCGGTGGGGAGCGCGTTCATGCGCCCCTGCCGCGGCGGGGAGGGTGCCTCGATCTCGAAGCGGTGCGAGGGAGTGTTGACTGGCTGGGGGAAGGGTGCGTGGATCTGCCCGAGTGGGAGGGACATGTCCCTCGGCGGGGGACGGACGGAGGTTTGCCGCCCACGGGCCAGCACTTCCTCTTCCGAGGCGTCATCCTCTTCCTCCTCATCGTCCTCGTCCTCATCGCTGCTCCTGTCCCACGTACCCCGTGCAGCCGCGGCCAACCGCTGGCTCAGTGCTGGCCGCCCGGGCTTGTGCACAGCGTCATCCCTCCGCTGCTGCTGCTCCGCTGCCTTGGCCTTGCGCTCTGCTGCCTGCTTGGAAGTTGTGAACGAGCTGGGGTAGACGACGTCGTCCTTGCCTGGAGACAGAGGTGGGGAGCGTGCACCGGCAGACTGAGCGGTGGATGCGCGGGGTGGTGTGACCTGCTGTTGTGGTGGCTGCTGAGCCTGCTCGACCCGCTCCGGTCGCTCGGGTAGACGGCGCTGCACGGGTGATCCGTCGAGCTGCATATAGCTGAGTGCAGCGAGAGCGTCGTCGCCAAAGTCGCCGAGGCTGTCGCGGGTGGACTGCTGGCGTGCCATTGGAGGCGCCGCGGGTGCAGACGGGGGCATGATGACTGGGTGCTGCTGTGCTGGCTTTTCGGGTGCGGAAGGAGGAGGAGGAGGAGGGGTGGGCGTGGCCGATGCCAGCTGAGGGTGCGGTGCGGGTGAGGTCGAGTTGCTTCCCCTGCCTGAGCGTGCTGGAATGGCTCTCGCGCCTGACGGTTTCCTCCCGAGCGACGCATTTTGCCTCCCTCCTTCTCCCGCTAAATAGACTGCACCGCCACCAGCCCCTATCCCTGCCGACCCTGACATCCCTGCCGACCCTACCGCGGCAGCGGCCGGAACCCGATCGAACGCGATCGGCGTCTGCTGCCGACGGAAGGGCGGCTGGGCGTGCTGCTCCAGCTGCGTGAGCTCGTCCAGCGCGGCCGGGGTAGGCGCCGCCTCCGTGGGAGGGTACTGCGAGCCGGGGGAGGTCCTCCCGCTTCCGGGCTGGGAAAAGTCCGGCAGGTCCCTGAACGTGGGGAGCATCATCAGCGGCTGTGGAGCAGCCGTAGGTTGGTGGTGTGCATCCTCGAGCGACTCCTCCTGCACCGGCGAGTCTGTGAATGGTGTCTCGGCGGGGTACTCGGGAGGTGGGGGAAGGACCTTTGCCTGCGCCGGTGGAGCAGGCGGGACAGGAGTGCGCAAGCCGGTTGTCTGCAGCGACGGCAGCTTATCCGGCGTCATCCGGTGCTGCGGCTGATTCTGGCTTACCGGCAGTGTGCCAGAAAGGTGTGATGGGGAGAGGGCGGGCGCCTGCGGTGGCGGGCCGAGCGGGCTGCGCATGTGCGTGGGCGACTCGATGATCGACATCCGGAGCTTGGGAGATTGCGGTGGCGGCGTGGTAAAGACGCGTTTTGGCGGGGAAAGGGGGCTGATGGCGCGTGCCTCCGTGGAAGGAGCGGCCAGGCCGGGGGAGGGAGATGTCGGCAGCGGGCGCGAGCGGGGGGAGAGCATTTCCGGCCGCAAAGCACCCGCATCTGTAGGCTTCTGTCCTTCCCCGGGAGCGGGGAACCCGTAACTCTTCGGCTCCTGGTGGCCATTGCCCGTGATCGACCCAGGTGTGCGTGGGAGGGGCGCGGCCTGGAAGGGCGTCTCGCCCGCAGGGGCGGGGATGTCGTACGCGCTCGCGGGGCGAGCGGAGTCAGAAGGGATGCGCGGCATCGGGCGAGCATATGGGCTGGAGGCTCGGGCTGCAGCTGGATTCGGCACCATAGGTGTTGCGTAAGGACTTCCAGCTCTCGGCACTGCTGCGGTGCCGGCAATTGACGGGACGGCGTAGGGACTCCCGGCCCTGGGCACTGCAGCGGTGGTCGCTGACGGAACAGCATACGGACTCGTAGCTCTCGGCGCTGCAGCTACCGCGATGGACGGGACGGCATACGGGCTGCCTGCTCTCTGCTGCTGGCCGATCGGAGGGAGTGTGTAAGGGCTGCCAGACCTTTGGGAGCGCGGTGCAGAGTGTGTGCTCCCCGCGTACGGGCTCGCAGCCCTCACCTCAGCGTGCGCGACTGCGTACGGGCTCGCAGGCGGCTGCACCTTCTCCTCCACCACCTCGGGACTGTGCACGACAGGTGCACCGACAATGACGGTCGGTTCGCTGCTGGTGCTCTTCCTGTCCCCGGCTGCGACACCGTGTATCGTGTGGTCTTCGCCGGACTCTTCGTCCTCCATCTCTCCCTCGTGCGAGGGGAGCTCGTACTCCTCGTCGACGTCCTCTGTCAACGCCGAGCGCCGGCTAAGACTACGGTCCCGCTCCATCCCATTGTCCCCGCGAGAATGGGGTCGCTCCGTATCCCCACTCTCGCCGCGCACCGTGCTCTGCTCAGTGATCTTAGTGAGCACGCTGTGCGTCCGATGCACGCCCAGCTCGTAAGCATTGGGAGGAGCGCCGCCCCGCTGCAGCTGGTCCAGCCCAGACGGGTAGCCAGTATCGTACCCCGAGGACTCGAGCTGCCCGAACTCGAGCGGCGGGAGCTCGGGTACACCGCCCGTGACGGGCGCAGGCGGCGACTGGGGCGACCCGCCGGACACGGGCTCCTCGGGCTCTTCCTCAATGGTGGCGCTGTGGCCAGAGGCAGAGTTGGTGGCGGGAGGACCGCGCATGCGCTCAAGCAAGATGTTGAGCAGCCGCGCCCGGACGGAGGATGTGGAATCGTCGTTCGGGTCGAGTGCCTCGGCAAGCTCGCGGTCCAAGAAGAGGTGCTGGAGATCGGTCAGCACACTTCAACACCTTAGTGTTGGAAAGCTCACATCTCGCATAGGTCCAACAGGATAAGAGAACATCATGCTTGTCGGCTCCCTGGGATCCCAGGTATACCCAGCCGGGCGTCCATACAAGCCAAACGCATCATGTATCGCTGCTCCGCATCAGCGTCATTCTTCCTAAATGTCGAAGCCAAATCCACTCACCAACCAACCACTTCAGCATATCCATCACCAAGCTCGCCTTCTGTCCATTCGGCTCCTCGCCCACTTCAGGCTGTACGATACACCACCCCTCCCTGCCCGCCATCTTGCCCGCAAACCTCTCCTCCACCTTGCCCTTGGTCTTGCTGCTGCCTTTCTCGGGCGAGGGGGTCGAGTGGTCCACCTCCGTCCCCAACAGAGCCTCAATCTTGAACAAATTACTCTTGCTGATCATCTCCGGCCGCTCGGGGTAGAGCGAGAACGCCTGGGTGACGTGGGTGAGGGTGAGCAAGGGCGGCTTGGGCTTGCGCCCCTGAGGCGGCGTGGCATGGAAGGCGATTACGGGCGGGGCCACGCCGTCCACGAGCCCCTTGGCATTGACATGTGTGCCAAATATTCCCGCGCTCCCATGTCCTCCATTCTGGCTCCCCCCGCCCGAGCTGCGGAAGATCCCGCTCATCCTGCGCTTGGTGAGCACGCTCGGGGACCGGGTGGGCGACTCGGCCCGCCCGGCAGCAGACGAGAGGTGCGGTGCCTGGGCATTGACTGCGTGCGCAAAGGCGGACGCGGGTGCGGTGGAGGACTTGGCCGAGCCGGGGATGTTGGGCGACTGCAAAGGGTCGTACGCAGAGGTGATGATCGCGTAGACGCGTTTCCAGTCTACCTGGCCAGCGAGGCGGATCCGCACCCAGCCCTCGAGCTTGCCCCGCGTGAGCGCGGTTTTAGGTTGTTTGAACTCTGCCATCTCGCCGTTAGCCTGTGGCAACAGACATGTTGCTGGGAAAGGCGCACCTCCGTTCGAGGCAGTCAAGCTCATCCTGAGCAAGTGCCCCGTATAGATCTCCTCGAGCCTGCTCTTCTCCCACGTAGCGAGCCGGAGCGCCGCTGCCCAGCTGACGAGCGCCTGCCCGCTCGGCGCGCTGAACAGGAGCAGATTGCTCCCCGCCGTGTTGAGCGTGAGGATGTTTGTGCGCTTGCTCGCCGGCTGCGTGCCAGACGCGGGGATCTCGATGCTCCCCAGGACGCCGATGAACTGCCTGGCTGTCAGCGCTGTACACACCTACCACTCCTCGCCACGCCCATTTCCAGCTGGCGGGAGAGGGAAGGAGAGACTCACAGCATCAGTAACATTGATATAGCTGGGCGGCACCTCCTCCCCCTTCTGACTCGCCTCCTCAATCGCCCTCATCTCCCAAACACTCAACGTCGTCCCCCCCAGCTGGGCCCAAACGTCCACCCACCCTTCCTGCCTATGCGGCGGCCTTCCACTCGGCTCCAATTCCAGCCTTCTAGCCAGCGGGCCGGAGAAATAGACCTTGTGCGCATGGGCGATGGAGAGGGAGATCCCGGAGCGGAGCTCGGGGTGGAGGGAGGAGAGGGGTCCGCCGGTGGGCGGTGTGCCGGAGAAGTGCGCGGAGGAGGAGGAGGAGGTGGAGAGCTCGGTTGAGGTGCGGTCTGCGGGCTGGGAGTGGGAGTGGGATTGGGAGAGCCGGGAGGAGGAGCTGGGGGCTGGGGCTTGCTGCTGTTGCTGCGGGTAGGACTGGGACTGGGAGAGCCGGGAGGCCTGCTGCTGTTGCTGCAGTGGTGGGCTGGAGAGGGACTGGGAGAGCCTTGATGCCGCCTGCTGTGGCTGCCTGGGGGACTCCTGCACTGTCGGGAGATGCGCGCCCCCGCCCCCGGCCCCCTCTCCGGACTGGAGGGGGAGGTCAACCATGCTCGCCCTCCTCCTATCCTCCCTCATAGCCGCAAAGCTGCCCGCAGTGATCGTCCCCCCACCTTGGCCGAGCCCTGCGCCAGGCGCCGCCGAGCCGGCCGAGCCGTGCCCGTGGTCGCTCAGCGCTCCGCTGGCCTGGCGGGACGAGGAGGTAGTGCGCTCCATCGTGCTCCTTGGTGTGTGCGTGGGGTTGGGATTGGGGTTGGAGGGCAGCTGCTGCAGGGGCGGGGTGTGCACGCCCAGCACCGGGGCGGACACAGAGGGAGGGAGGGAATACTGGTGCTTCGGCTGCAGTCGCTGAGGCGCCGAGATCTCCCTTCCTGCAGCCTGCACTTGCACCTGTGCCTGCTGCTGCTGGGTGGACTCGCTCACCCGCCTCGGACGCGGCTCGAGCGGCATGTTGACGTTGCCGATGCTGCGGAATGCAGCAAAGAACGAGTTGCGCGCTTTTGCTTGGGGCTTGGGGTGCGCCAGCTCGGGATGCTGCTGCTGCTGTTGTTGAGGTGGTTGTTGCGGTTGTTGCGGTTGCTGTTGGGGGTGATAATGGTGGTAGGGAGGGAGAGCGGGTGGACGGCGGAAGTCGCGTGTTGGGGGCGGGGGCAGGCGTTGTAGTTGAGCAGGGCCGACAAAGCCGTCGTTGCGTGTTGACCAGCCGGACATGCCTGCTACGTGGGGCGGTGTGCTGGGCCCGGCGGGAGTACGTGGATCTGCTGCTGGAGAGAAGAAAGAAGCAGGCGGAGATGATGTGATTGTGAGGTGTACTGCTGAGGTGGCGAACGGGGTGGGCCTTCACCAAACAGCGAGCAAGTACCGAGCGTCGAGAGTGATTGTGTGGTAGAGGACAGCAGCGTGCGTGCGTGGTTGTGTGCTGGTTGCCGCCTGCACAAGTTTGAGAAGCAAGTAGGCTCCCTTGGGGCGTGATGACGATAAACGAGCAGAGGGAGCGCACGCGGGGTGCATGCACGCTGGTAACGGGCCAATCACGCGTCAACATCAGCTGGCACACAGCCACTAAACTCAACGCCGCACTCCGCATTTCCGAGGGCGATGACGGAACCGCAAGTTGTGTCACTGGTCTCACACTCTCACTGCATTGCTGCTCGCCGGCGTCGGCCAGGGTTAGATGGTGGAGCGCTAGCTTCTCCTTCAACGCTGCATGCGGCGGGATAGGGGCGATAACGATAAACCTACATCGCTTCCAGGGACGTCCGAGTCGTTGCTGTCAGGATCACGCTAGCCGACGACAGTTGTACAGCGGAGTCACGACGTGGCACCTTCGAACAATAGAAAGGGCTGTTCGCGCTGGATGCGGGTTGCACGGCATGTACGCGCCTATCGGATCAGGGTACAATATGACGTGCGCCGTACAATAGGACGTGATCCCAGAAGTTCGGATACCAGCTTGTCAACCGTGCATCGCTCTCGTTCGCATCTAGGTCCGCGGTATTTACGAAAGCAATTGAACGAGCCATGCCTTCAACTGAGCTATGGACTCCTAAAGGCAGGTGACATCCATCAATCATTGGCGGAGTCATTGAGCCCTCCCTTCCGAAGGGAGAGGCTGGCGGCGATAGTGCCCATTTCTTGTGCTTATATATGCTGCGAAACATCGTGAGATCAAGTGCTGAGAAGGTGATCATTTCAGGAATAAGATGGTCATTTGAGACAGGCATATGCGGCACATACAAGGGCACGTGACCCTGCTTCTTTTCTTCCAACACCTTCGTGCGCGAAAGGGGCGGTCTGCACGGGAGCATTGCACGCGGATATCGACAAGAGCAAAGCAAGGTGTGCGATGAGAGAGACAAGGAATGGACAACGACAGGGATGTCTGGTTGAATAACAAAAGGATGGTCTCGCTCATCCCCGGCACGCCGCCCTTTCCCGCAAGTCATCTCTGCTACATCCTCGCCCCTTGTCCCGACTACCCAGGTAGTGCGGCGGGTGCTCTTTGTAAATGCTCAGAGTGACCAACCCGAGATTCGATCTGACGCCTCCAGCCTGAGTGGTGAAGCCTGTGCTCGGCACCCAGTTAACACTGGAGCTTCCAGAACTTACCGCTACGCCAAGTACGCGATCGACCTCAGGGCTGCTTTATTTGTCTATAACTCCACTTCCCACCGCTACCCGTCACCTCCTCCTCGCCCATTCCGTCGGCAATTTTCCCTGCCGTTCTTCTCGTCTTCCTATATCTCTTCAATCTGCTATCAAGTTCACTTATCTATCAAACTACGTGCTTGCTTGTCCTTCGCTCTCTTGTCGTATCACCTTGACCTAACGATCCCCTGCCTGCATCAGTGCGACGACGACGACCATGGCGACCTCACGATCCAGCTCGCCCTCAACCTCTGCCACACTCAGCTCCGAGCCTCTCCGCGCCCTGCGAAGTCTCCACACACAAGCACCCCGAGCATTCCTGAACCGATCTCCGTCTGTGACAACCTACATCGAAAAGGCGTTTACGCTGCTGCCGCATCCCGACGAGCACGACTCGGTACGAGAAAGCGGCCCGCTTGAACAGCAAAGGATCAAGTGGGACGTGTTGCGGTTGACTTGAGAAGCGAGTGTGTATCCCTTGAATGGAGCGGTCAACGCGTATGGGAAGGGGAAGGGGAAGGGGAAAGAGCGGGAAAATGGACACGCGATGGCAAATGGAAACGGGAAGATGGATCATGAGACGGACATGAACCTCCTCGCCCTCCCGCCCGCTGTCCTCCTTCCGGCGCTGCACGCTCGATCACTCCTTCTCTTCACACCATCCAACCTCAAGGCGTCTTCGAGCCACCTTCCAGCCGAAGTCCTCCTCGCGCTCATCCTCTTCGCCGTCAAGCTGGGGATGTACGGGGTAGCGAGGGACTGGGCTGAAATATGGTGGATCGCCAGAGGCGCTGCAGAGCCAGTCGGTGTGGACCGCCAAACCTCGAGGGCGACGACGCGATGCCGATGGTGCCTGTCAACTCGGGCGGCAGGAACACGTTCATCTCGCTCGAGCCGAACGAGACGATGACAAAGGCGTTTACACGGCATTGCCTGCTAAACACGGGCATCCAGGAGAAGCACGACCGGTCCGCCAGGCGACAGGAAGAGATCGCCCGCGAGACAGGAGCATCACGCCTCAACGTTCCCTCAAAACCGCCGCCCCCGCAGACTGGCCTGCTCGGCGCCATCACCGCACACGACCGTGAACGCAACCGCGAGGGTGGGATGGGCGCGACGCTGACCGAGCGCGAGCGAGAGAAGCGCGTGGCCGAGGAGCACCAGCGGCGGCTGGACGAGTACCAGCGCGCGCAGCTGGACGAGGCGGAGCAGGCGATGAGCCAGGGCGGCCAGTTCGACATGTATGGCGGTGCGGGCGCGCAGAGCTATCCTGGCTTCAACCCCATGGCCCAGCCTGGCATGCTCCACCCTATGATGACCAGCATGGGCGGCATGATGCCCAACGCGATGATGATGGGTGGGTATGGCATGAACCCAATGGTGTACGGGATGGGTAACATGGGCGGGATGGGCGGGATGAGCCCCATGGGAATGCCCATGGGGAGCATGTCCACCCTCTCGGGCATGGGCGGCCCCAACCCCGCCTTCTCCGTCCAACAACGACAATCACAAGGCGCCTCGCCCGACTATCTCGCCGCCAGGAATCGGTATTCGAGTTTCTCCGCCTCTGATGCGCCGCAGAATCATACCCAACCTTCAAGCTTCAAAACACAACAACACTCTCTTCCCGTCCAGTTTCAAACTTGCTTAAACTCATAATGAGACTCGTGTCATACCTCTCGGTATTCGCCGCGCTCGCAGCGTCCGTCCTCGCTAGCAACGTCCTCGAGCTCGACTCGGCAAACTTTGACGACAACGTCGGAGGCAGCGCAGGCGCGCTCGTCGAGTTGTGAGCAGTTTCTCTCCCCGTACGCCGCGCGTCCCGGCTCACAGAACGCTCAGCTTCGCACCCTGGTGGTACGCCCTCCCTGTCCTAACCCCCCAGAGCACACAATCACACATGTACTCACAGCGGACACTGCAAGAACCTCGCCCCGACGTACGAGCAGCTCGCGGACGCCTTCGCGCACAGCAAGAACGTCATCATCGCCAAGATCGATGCTGACGGTGCGGGCAAGGACGCCGGCCAGCGGTTTGGCGTCACGGGATTCCCGAGTACGTCCTGTTCTGTTTGACAAGGGAGGGCAGGTGCTGACTCAGCATATAGCCCTCAAGTGGTTCCCGGCAGGCTCGCTCGAGCCCGAGCCGTATGAGGGCCAGAGGGACCTCGATGCGCTCATCTCCTTGTACGTCTCTTCCACCCCATCGGACGGCAGAGACTGATGAAGGAACAGCGTCGAATCCAAATCCGGCGTCAAGGCGAAGGGCCCTGCCCCACCGACGCGCAAGATGCTCCAGGCGTACGACTTTGACGAGGTCGTCATGGACCCTTCTAAGGACGTGCTGGTCGCGTTCACTGCTCCCTGGTGGTGCGTGCTGCTCCCTCTTACGCCCTATCACGAGTGCTAACAGTCCCCAGCGGCCACTGCAAGAGCCTCAAGCCCACGCTCGAAAAGGTCGCGCACGACTTCCAGTCCGAGTCCGCCTGCCTCATCGCAGAGTTCGACGCGGACGCGGCGGTCAACAAGCCCATCGCAGGCCGGTACGGCATCTCCTCGTACCCGACGATCAAGTTCTTCCCCCGCGGGAGCAGCGACAAGAAGCCCGAGGACTATATGCAGGGAAGGAGCGAGGAGCAGTTTATCGAGTACTTGAACGAGAAGTGCGGGACGTTCCGTTCCGCTGGTGGTGTGCTCAACAGCGTTGTACGTCTCCATGTGCTTTCGATCGCCAATATATCTGATTGTTGTCTAGGCCGGTCGTATTCCCTCTCTGGATGCCCTAGCCTCCAAGTTCTACTCCTCCGTGCCCGACCGTAACACGCTCCTTAGCGAAGCCTCCGCCGCCGCCGCCGCTCTCGAGCTTGCCCACAAGACAAGCGGTGACTACTACCTGCGAGCGATGAAGAAGGTATCCGAGTCGTCTGGCTGGCTGCAGAAGGAGAGTGCGCGCCTGGCATCCATCTTGCAGAAGGCGACACTCGCGCCCTCCAAGCTGGACGAGATCAAGCGCAAGGCCAACATCCTCGCTGCGTTCGTGGAGGAGAAGGTGGCCGAGGCCGCGGAGGAGGCGCAGCGTGTGTTCAACCAGGGCTCTGAGGCAGCCGCGAGCGCAACGGGCAATGTCAAGGCTGAGCTGTAGGGGCGTGGAGGGCAGGTGGCGGACAGTGCCAAAATAGCGCTAGGCAGTAGGACGCTAGGATAGGATATATGCGTATGTATCATACGAAAGGCGAAGCCTGACCAACTCGACACTACAGAGGCGGCGTGAAGCTCCTCAGCGCGACGCGGAAGGTGTGAAAGTGGTCTGATGCTTTGCCCTCGGTTGTGGTATCCAGCTTAGGGTGCCTCTGATGCGCCGCAGAATCATACACGGTCGGGGCAGAATACGCCCGCCCGGTCGAACACGCCAAGTAACCAGCAATAACCAGCTTGCGTCTGTTCTCTGTTTCCTTTCTTCCTTCAGTTTCCTTCTCGCACACACGCGATCTTTTTACCCAATCGAACCACGGCGGGTGATGCTGGCCCACCTCGCTGCTGTTCATAACGCCTTTACGTCTCACGAAATTTGCTTTTGCCTTTTGCATACCCCGCCCATCGTTGAAACCCGTCTCCTTGCACTTCCCTCTTTGTCCGCTCAATCATCTCTCAGGTAGCTATTGCACACGGACACTCTTCTCCCCTTCTTCAGCTAGCAATCCGCAGGCAGCGATCAATGAAATACGTTGGTGGAGTGCAGACGCTTAGGGCCTGTCCGGTAACGGAATGAGCTGACCCGTATCTGATACACCTCGAGACCTGTATCTGAACCTGTATCTCGGCGTCGTATTTTGGGTGCAGATACATACAGGTGCGCGTTCCCAGATACAGTTCGTCAGATACCGTCACCTCGCAGCCGAACAGGCTCTAAGTTCCTGTATTCAAACGATTGTGAGACAGAAAGGCCTACATCTCGATCACGTGACCCTGCTTCTTTTCTTCCAACACCTTCGTGCGCGAAAGGGGCGGTCTGCACGGGAGCATTGCACGCGGATATCGACAAGAGCAA
>KV417336.1:77732-116409 GCA_001630345.1 Calocera viscosa TUFC12733
GATAAACTCGTTTGTGTTCAATAGAAAATGACATAGACGATGATAACTTCATATTCAGTATGGGAACAAGACTTGATAAGGTATAAGTAGTATTAGGGCACGATCAATATGAGTGTCGACGGAGGGATGTAGGGAAAATTGGAGGCGGAATGGGCGAGGAGGAGGTGACGGGTAGCGGTGGGAAGTGGAGTTATAGACAAATAAAGCAGCCCTGAGGTCGATCGCGTACTTGGCGTAGCGGTAAGTTCTGGAAGCTCCAGTGTTAACTGGGTGCCGAGCACAGGCTTCACCACTCAGGCTGGAGGCGTCAGATCGAATCTCGGGTTGGTCACTCTGAGCATTTACAAAGAGCACCCGCCGCACTACCTGGGTAGTCGGGACAAGGGGCGAGGATGTAGCAGAGATGACTTGCGGGAAAGGGCGGCGTGCCGGGGATGAGCGAGACCATCCTTTTGTTATTCAACCAGACATCCCTGTCGTTGTCCATTCCTTGTCTCTCTCATCGCACACCTTGCTTTGCTCTTGTCGATATCCGCGTGCAATGCTCCCGTGCAGACCGCCCCTTTCGCGCACGAAGGTGTTGGAAGAAAAGAAGCAGGGTCACGTGACCGCGATCCAGCTTTGTCTCAAGGTCCAGTTCGAACGCGTCAAAGCATAGTGATTCCCCAAATACTGTGGGTAGCTGTGGGGAGCAGAAGCATGATTATATTATGACTACCAACATGTCGTTCTGTATATCTTCGGCCCAGGTGGTTCGCCAGGGTACAGGTATTTTACTACTGGATGAGGATCATCCATGCCAGGATAAAGTAGAACAAGCTGCAGTTGACGCGTCAGCCACAGCCGTGCGATGATAAGGTGTAAGAGCACGCACCAAAGAGGGTAAACGGCAAGAAGGATACGTTGTGCTTCTATGTGTGTCCCATCCAGGAAGTTGACAGACGCTGGCCGCGCTATCAGCAAACCCATTCCGTGATTAGAGGCCGACGCGTACCCCACACAGACCACCCCAGCGCGATCAGCGTAATCGGCAGCCTGACCCAAATGAGGCGCACGAACGTGCCGACGAGTGCGGCCACCACCAGGGGGAAGATACAGTACCCCAGCGCGCAAAGCGACTGGAAGAAGGACACGCGCCCGCCGAGCAGCTTGGCGTTGAATGTGACGACTACCGAGCCGACGGAGACGATTACGACCACACCGGTAAAGACGCCAAGTGATTGGGCGGGTGGGGCCTGCGGAGGTTGTCAGCGTGAATTCGGAAGTTGGAGGGAGGATCGAAACGCACATTGATACTCAGCATGATGGCGAGACTAAGACAGAAGATGAATGGGCCCCAGAGGTCCCAGTCTCTGTGCAGATATGAGCTTCTGCATGAACGTCGATGAAGGACAGAGCACATACCGGAGCACCTCACGAGCTTGCCCTTTCCGCCTTGGCCAGAGGACTTGGATCACTTTCGAATAGATGGAGAGCAGATCGCGTGCCTGCTAGGTGTTAGACAACCGCTGTCATATGCAGGTAGATGTCGCGTACCAAGGTCGTTGTGACAGGTTCGTCTAGCGAGTCTAAACCAGTGTACCTCGTCTCCAATCGCACACCTCCAATCGTCTGACTGTTCGGACCGCGTACTCCGCTCCCAGAGGGTGTGCCAAGGGGCGTGCCAATCCTTCCCGACAGCTCATTCACGTTGCTTGGCGGCGCCAACTGTTCCGGTGCTCGTCCCTTTCCCTTCCCACCAGAGCCGGGCGTCGTGCTCCCCGCGCCGTTCGGCGTTGGTTGTGGAAGCGTGTATCCGGGGATGGAATCCTCGTCGTATTCTTCGTCGGCGAGGATGAACTGGTTGCTTTCCAGAGTGGCCGAGTTCGGAGCGGCCATTTTGAGCTAGCTGGGAGCGGTATATGCTAGAATCGTGCAGTCGAGCTCGATGTATGCACCCGAGAATGGCTCTAGGGTGTGAAGGTCGCGTTGTGCGAAGCTGCGGCGGAATGCTTCCGCGCGCTGTGCAATATCATTGCGCGTCACCCGCTGCCTTCTCAAACTTGGAATGTCAACTGAGGCGGATCGGCACGCGTTCTCGTCGATTCTTGCTTGAATGGATAGCCAACATCATCACCCTATTGAAGACGTGAAACAATCGTTTGGCGAAATGGCTCCGAATGTGTGGAGTGTGAGAGCTCGTATCAGCACATCAGACGGCACATGCCGACGAGCCGCGGCCAAGGCAAGAACGGGGCAACCCCAGGTTGTTTCCTTTTGGCAACCCAGATTTCGCGTTGAACAGTCTAGCCGCACGATGCACATCACCCTCATGGAAGTCGGTTTGTATTAGCCTAACCTGCCGAAATCGCCTCCGATGGCCAGTGCTAGCGCGATGCCTTCCCCCCATCGGAAGCACGCAGAACGAGGAAAAGCTCTTTTCCCGTAACGGGCATGGCGTGCTTTTTCAACTGTTGAAAAGGGAAGTGAGCTGGACTTTATGGGATGTGCATGGCCACGAGCAGCTTTCGTATCTGAAGTACAGCTTATATCACTAAGGCGACTGCTTACTGGAATTTTCGTGAACCTCGTGCTACTCGCCACCAACCAATCCAGTGATTACGCGTTTTCATGTCATTCATCTTTTAGGACCATCGTAAAATTGCTCTGCGTCCATATGGTGCTGTGCTCACGCGACCAAGGGTACAAATACTCGGCTAGGAAGATGAGAGATAAGGAAATACTGACTCTTAGTCGAGTGTGATGTGTAAAAGACTTTTGTATTTCAAGCAATCCTCGGAATTTGATGATGAAGGACGCTGACAATCACATCTGCGTCCTGTGTGAAAGGTCAGGGTAGGAGTGATAAATAAGGAACAAGGGGCGAGGATACGGTACAACGGCTCGCAAGACGGCACATATCAGCTGCTTAGCCACGTCCCGCGGCCCGGTCGATGTAGGTTGCCTCCCTCTCGGCTTCCGACCGCGGCACGATAGGGCCGAGAGAGACATGTACACACATTCCAGGGCGCCAGGGACAGGTTTCCACGCGCCTGAATGAGAATATCGTGGCTGCAAGTGCCGATTGGCTTGTGGCATTGGGGGCTACTAGGTTACTGTGTGGCTAAACCCTTGCATTACAGTATGCGCGAGATACATTACATTACAGTCGCGACCGACATGACCGGTTGCCGGGGACCAACCAGGGGATTGCCGTAAGGGCACACCAAGGCAGAATGGCGGACCCAACGGTGGTGCAATCATGTAGAGAAGTCGCTCCTGTTGGTCGTGTAGTCACATCGTCACACAAAGCACCCTCTTCGACTTCTCTCAGGGTGATTGCCACACGGATATCTTCGCGTCGTCACAATCCTCTGTTCGCTGTTACCGATCTCCAAACGACTCTCCTTCCTTCTCGAAATCTTGGGGAAGGGTGATCTGCGGAGAAGACAGGCGTTTGCCGCCGGAAACCGTTGTTGTGGTGCGTCAAGGGAAGATGGAGGAGAATATTAATGGGGGATGAGGTGAGACACGGGATCCGAAACGGGGCGAATTGGGCCTTGACCCAAAAGCGGGAAGGACGCGTCGAAGGAAAAGAAGCCGTGCTTCGGGGACGCGCCGTCACCTTCGCAAGGAGGCAAATTGAATGCGCGGAATCAGATCACACGCGACTCATTCCCGGGGCGCGTCTCAAGTAAAGAGGGGACCCGTCCCGTGTCATGCCCCGTTCCCTCTCCTCTCCTGTTCACCTTCCTCCTACCATTATCATCGACTCCTTATCACCGCCTTCCTTCGTCACAGCTTTGATTTATCTGCTCACCTTTCCCGACTTTGTCTCCCCATTGTATCAATTGTGCTTTACCGCTTGACTCCGACCATTTCAACAATCGACAACTGCGCTGTCCTTGGACGACTCCAGCAAACACACGTGCTCCACGTCCAAGCAGCTATGCCTATCTCTACGCGTTCTCAGACGCATGCTCTCAAACTCGACCTCCCATCTGCATCCTCAGTCGCAGCGCCCTCACCGAATGCAATGATCTCACCGCACACTCCGATCCCTTCAGAACCGTATGGCTTCTCCATGCTGCCGATGCGGTATTCCCTGAGGTCCATGAGGCGGCGCAAGAGCACAGACAGCTTCACAAGCTTTACCAGTCAAGAATCTGGTTTGAGCGGTATGAGCTCGCTTGTGCTGGAGACCGCCGAGTGGCAGGAGGAGCATGAGAAGCTGCTTGGGAGGGTGAGTCGCCATCGGAAGCTGGCTATATGCACCCATTGACATATTGCTCAGGCACTGGATTCCCTTCCCGAGTATCTCACCACTCCTTATGTCGGCAACATCCCACCACCGAATCTCCTTCAGAACATGGCCAAAGGTATCCTCAAGGATATGAAGGAGAATCAGGGGGGATGGCCGTACACGCTGTCACAAACACGGCTGAAGCTGCGCGAAATCGCCGAACAGAAAGCCCGTGAGCTCAAGGAGCTGGGGCGTGATCCGCAGCGCACAGTGGGCTCAAGCAGGAGATCGCTTCGGAGGTCGGACAGCATGGACTTCCTTCCGGTGAACGGAAAGGACCGGGTTGCCGCGTGAGTGATTTGGTGTTTTGGCACGGAAACGAAAACCAATGATGTTATCCGTAGTGCCTCTCGCCGCATGCAGCGTTTGGACCAGATCCTTGACCCCGGCCTCCGCCCTCCGCAAACATCACGCTCATCCAACCGTCGGCCCTCTGCGACCTCTGATGCAGACCCTCCGCAGACGATTACGATTACGTACCACACCCTGCCGAGACCACTAATAAGGACCAGGACGGAACTTGGGCCTTATGTGCCAACTACGCCTACCGTCATCGAAATCCCTCCTCCGGCCCCTCCCGCCCTGCGACGTATGGCCTCCGCCGCGCCTTTCGTCGAGCCGGCTGGTACTGAGACGGCGCCCCTCCGCGCTCTCAAACGTGCACCGTCCTTCGGCAGCAGCGTTGGAGCTCCGGGAGCAAGCGCGGAGTCCACCAATCCCTCCAAGAGAAGGAAGACTGGTGCGAGGAAGACTCGCCCTCCTAGCTTCCTTGGAGGTCCTTTGCCCGGCTTGGAAGGCACCCTGCCACCAGAGTCATCCTCGGCTATAATCACCTCTCCAGAAACCCTCATCACTCCGCAGACTCCAGTGAGGCGAGTCGTCGCTACGCGCACCCGAACCACACCATCCGGGCCGCCCACCGTGTCTCCCAAGGCGACTCCTTCGGGACGTGTCAGGACACGCTCCCAGACCAAAGCCGATGCAGATTCCGCCGCTGCTGCACAGGAAGCTCTCGAACGCGAGTCACAGAAGTCTGCCGAGCAAGACAAGGAGAATACGCCGTCTGTCTCGCGCCGCTCCAGGACGACGGTGCGCACCAAGAAAGACCTTCCTCTGGACAGCCCGTTCGAAGAGGTCAAGAGGGTCGTTGCCTGATTCTTGAGGAATCATAGAGCAACCGCCTACTCAGCAACCAAAGGTTCTCGCTGTATACCACACACACAACTCGCCTTCCTCGCCTCAGATAATCGAACACAATCGAAGCAAGGTTCTGTTCCATCTCGTCCAACTCACGTGCAATCATTATCCAACACACAACGGGTTCCATCGTCATAACTGCAATCATTCAGCACACCTCAAGAATCACTAATTCAAACTTCTTTGCACCTCAGCATACTTCATGTCAATACGTTTTGCGCTAGGTCTCTGGTATACCTCGGCAATTCCCGACTTTCCTCTTTCGGTCCGCCAGTGTCGGCAGTCGTAAAATAAGGGCGATGTACAGCAATTTGTAGGCCACACACGTCCCCTTCCGAACTTGTATCGTTTCACTTCTGGTCCTCGCCCGCGACAGCAGGACGTCATGTGCGCCCACAGACGTCGAGCGTCTCGTCAACCCTCGCCGCACTTTTCGGTTTCTCTGGTTTCGGTGCATCGTCTTATTGTATCATCAGGGTATTTGTTTCAAAACGTTCTTTTGTTATCTGTTCCATTCTCACTTCTTGTTCATACTTTCCGGTACACCACGAGCTATACACGGACAGCTCTTGTGGCTGTCTACCTGCCTCCCCGTCTGTCGACCTCCAATTTCCCATACCCACCTCATACACTCATTCCATCGAATGCCTTCCATGTCTATACGTATGGCTCAGCCGCAATGTACCCAAACCGGTAGCACAAATCGAATGAAAACAGGACATTTCATCGAACTTGGTCCCAATGAGCGCTGAACAATCCTTTTATACATTAGCGACGTATTGAGACACCTCGCGACAGGCTGCTCCTTTCAGTCATGCCTCTGCATCCTTCTCCTTTTTAAGCATGCCCTGAGCCCGCTCCGTGAGCAGGGCCGGGTTCTCCAGCTCCTTCTGCCATATGGCCAACGCCTCCTTCCTGTCCTCCGGCAGGCCAACCCTGGCGAACACCGCCGCCTCGCGCTCAGCCCGTTTCGCACGCGCTTCGCGTCGCAGGATACGCAGTTCCTGCAGGCGGTAGGAGACGCGCTCCTCGAGGTTGACGACACCGTATCCGAGGGCGCCGAATCCGACCATGTACGATGCGTGGGTCCAGAGCTCTGCGAAGTGTGTCAGTATCAGTGTGTTCGTCGATACGAAGGCAGGATGAGGTGGACTGCTCTCGCAGCAGGATGTGTGCGGAGGCTTCACAGCTCAACCACCAAAGTGCGCAGTCCGTGCAGTACATCCAACTCGGGAGAAGGACGTGCACGCAAGCGCACGGGCCCAGGGAACAGAGCAAAGGTGATGATACACTCACCATTCGGCTTGAACAGCGGCCGGTGCACGAGCCCAAGCTGCCATAGTCTCACACCCAGACCGAATAGCGAGAAGCCGACGACGTTGTTGAAGATGATGCCCATCTTGCCAGACTGGGCCGGGTCGGTGTCCTCGGTTGTGTAGTGATGGTGTGCGCCGTGCGGGAGGGTGTCGCGGTGAGGTCGCGATGAGGTTGCAGTGAGAACAACGGATGGAGGCAATTGCGGAGCTTTTTGCGTCTTCCTATTGCTTCTTCGGCATCGCAGGTGCCGTCGCCTGTCCTTCTGACCTCTGTCTACTTCAACCAATGCTGCTAGCACATCGTATCCGTGCGCCCGTTGTGAAGCACAAATAAGAATCTTATCTGAACTGTTTGACAATTGGATTGGATGCAAAGACAATATGGAAGGAAAGCCGATCTTCACACAAGGCGTTCCTGTATGAATCTGAAGAATACGGCAACGATTGTCAACATGCCTGACGTTTATCCCTCCCACGCCTGACGAGTACTGTCACACTATGCGAGTGTTCCATCATCTTGATTGTATGGTATTGGCCTGCAGGGGATCCGCGCTGCTTGTCGAGAATCGACAGTCGTGGGTGGCAACCTGGACGTCGTGCACATGCTACAGTGGCCAGTAGCGCGGCGATCCGTGGCAGGACAGGGCTGATTAATCGAGCTAGCCAAGCGCGCCTTTGATACCGAGATGGTCCACGTTAGGCAACTGAAATCGAGGGCCGTGCCAGCATCTAACAATGGGATCAGTTTCGCCAAACTCGCACAAATGGGGCGCACATGCCGTCAGACTGCGTCTCGACGCGCATAGAATCTTGTCCATGTACTGCCTGGACTACACCTCGTCCATCGCATCGTCCTCGTCCTCAACCTCTTCCCCTTCCGCTGCCTCCTCGGCGTCCTCCCCATGAACGAGCTTCTTCCACTCCTCCGCCGCCCGCTCCTTAGCCGCCTCAGTCTCCTTCGCGAGCTGTGTCAGCTCCCTCTGGCGCCTCTCCACGACCTGCCCCTCGTCCGAGAGGAGGATCATGAGCTTGAGCGAGTGGACGATGGAGAGGAGCGAGTGTGCGGCGCGGACCATGTTCTCCGCCCTGAGCTCCGTCTCGAATGCGTCTTCGTAGATCCTATGCTTGTCCTTATCCCCCACCTGTATCCCATTTAGCACAAGCCGCTCGTTAATGCAAAAGAAACGCGCACAGTAGCCAGCTCAACCAGATCCTGCATCCCCCCAACGAGCGTCTCCACCTCGGCATCCACGCGCTTGTTCCACTCCTCCTCGACCGCGTCCAGGTACTCGGCAGAGTTGAGCTTGTCGTCCACCCGGTGGTGCGGGGCGATAGTGGATGACAAGCCCGTGGGGCGGATCGCGTCTGTCTCGAATTGCGCGCGTTGGGCCATGCTGCGTAGAGGCGAGGGGTGGTGGCAGGAGGAGGAGAAGCCAGGGATCAGGTCGCGCGAGCGTGATTTCGAAGGCGCCCACAGCGGACGACCACGAGCCAACCAACTTGCAATTTACGTGATCCACTGCAACGACTGCTTCTCTCTCTTATCATGGCTAGTAAACGACAAAAAGCGAGCCGGACAAACTATTTCAAGCGTGAACAAGTGCGTCTCCACGATCTCATCACCGCTGGCTACTGATGACCCCCTCACGTGCAGGCAGGACGCATCGACGGCCCGGGCGTGTTTGTCACCTGCGTGCGGGGGAAGGAGAGACAGTCCGTGAGCGAGCTATACGACGTGTTCGAGAGTGTGCGCGCTTCCCCTCCTATTCTCTTCCCTCTCCTGCAAAGGCTGAACAGAAGTAGATCGCAGCGGACCTCTGGCCAGAGGGGACAGCAGAAGTGACCCTGCTCGACGAAGCCCAGGAGGAGGAGGAGGGGGACGTGGAAGGGGAGATCATGCGTGAGCTGCAGACTCTCAAGCGGCCCAGGAAGGAGAAACGGTTCTGTGCGCGCCATCCTCCTCTTGCCTCACAATCTCCTTCCTGCTGATTGCTCGCAGCGAGCGTGCACACCGAGACTGCCTGCTGTACGCCCCCCCCCCTTCCCCCGTTCTCCCCACCCGCTAACCCAGCCAAACAGTCCTATTCATCTCCTGCCGCCCGCCCGTCCTCCCCGTCCCCCTCGCACACGCCTACCTCTCCGAAGTCCTCTCGACCGGCCGCGCACGGACGAGGTACGTGAACCGGCTCTTGCCCGCTGCGGGCGTGTGCACTGCCAACCTGCCTGAGGTGCTGGCCCTGGCGAAGGGGGTGCTGAGGGAGACGTTTGAGGATGGGAGTGCGTACCGGGTGCGTGTTCCGCCTCTCCCCTGCTGCGCGCTGGAGTGTTGCTGACGCGTGAAAAACAGTACAAGATCGAGCTATCGATCATCAACCACTCCAAGCTGTCCAAGGACGTGCTCATCCCTCCCCTGGCCGAGCTAGTTCCCAAGGACAGGGGGCACACGGTGGACCTGAAGCACCCCGAGGTCGTCATCCTCGTCCAGGTGTTCAAGGTATGGTGCGGGGTGAGCGTTGTCAGGGACTGGCAGAGGTTCAGGAGATGGAACGTCATGCAGCTTGCTGAGGCTGCTGGACCCAAGCCCGAAGGAGAGGAAGATGGGAGGGAGAAGGTGTTGGACGCGCTCGCTGATGCGCCAGAGCCGAACGGGGAACCCCAAGCGCTGGAGGAGGGCACCTAGCCCTCTCCAATGCCACATCAAATCAAAAATGCTATCTAGTATACACCCCAAACCCGTTCAGCACCTGCTCGCTGGGGCTCATCCACTCGGGGTACAGTGTCCCCCCCGCCGTGCCCCTCACCGCAAACGCGTCCGCCAGTGCCTGACCCCAGAGGAGGAGCCATGCCCAAGTCCACACCCTGCCCATGGGCCCGCGCACCTTGCGCCCGCTCAGGCTGGTGAATACGTGCTCGGCAGCACATCCGAGGCCTTGTAGAAGGAAGAAGCCCACTGTTTGCCAGGTAGCCCCGCCCCGGCCCATACAGCGCATCCCAGCCTCGTGCAGCACCCCGCTGCCTAGGAAGGCCGTCAACACCGCCCCCGTATCCCCTCCCCCCGCACGGCCAGGCCAGGAGCAGACCACAAACTGCCGCCTGAAGAGCTGGTGCCACCTCCTTGCCCAGAAGTCAGCTAGGGAGGAGGCGAGCCAGGGTCGGTCGAACATCGGTGGCCACCGGTTAGGGTCCTGCTGGAAGAGCCCGACGAGGAGGAGGGAGAGGAGACAGTGCAGAGTGGCGATGTAGCTGAAGATCGCCCCGCCTATGCTGAGGGTGAGGAAGAGGCTGAGCGCGAACCTGGGCAGGGGGGAGAGATGGGGGAGGAAGATGCTCCTCCCCTCTGGGGTGCCTAGCGGGCCGAAGAACCGGACGAGGGTGCGGAGGCAGTCGAGGGTGAGGAAGTTGAACAGGAGGGATTTTGCCCGATCGGCGAGGAAGGCGGCGCGCGTTTCGGAAGGGTAAGAGCGGAAGTGGCACCGCTGGCCAAAAGTGTGCACTACCCCGCGAAGGTCGCACAGAGCGCTGATGGTGTCCCCCCAGTCGGTCAGGAGCGTCCGCGGAGTTGTGGGATGGCGCTGGGATTGCGCGCGCGGGCGGAGGGGGACGAGGGACCAGTCGAGGACTCGGACGAGGATCAGGAATGCGGAGACGCCGAATATTTGCTACAGTAGTTCTTGTCAGCGGCTTGTTTCGTTGCTGGGGAGATAGATATGGGGAGAGTGAGAGCGGGCGCACGTTATAGATATTAAACCCCGGCTGGTCAAAGTACACGCTCGCGTGACACCAGACCGTAACCAACACCGTCAGGGGAAGGAGGACCAAGTGCACCCAGCGCGGGGCGTGGCGGATGTTGAGGAACGCGTGTATGGATGCGAGGATTTGGGGAGGGAGGAGGAGGAGGGAGGTTGACCATGTGAGGGGGAGGCGGGAGGCGGGGATGAGAACTCGGAGGTCCTGCATCCTGGCCACCGTGATGGCTGTCAGTCAATGCAGGAGGGCAGGGGGATGGGCGGACCTCTTTAGGACTGCATCCCATCCCATCTCACCCCACGCTGCTCAGCTCCACGTCGTCGATGCAGAGACAGGAAGAGTGCCGTTTGCCCGGACTGCCTCATGTCGGGCAGGCGAGCAGGCGAATAGAAAGCCGATTTATTAGTTGTTGGAGAAGATGAGGTGGACCCTGACCGCGTGATGGCATCGACGCGTCTCACTCTCGCGACTTGCACGCGCTCCTCTTCGACTCATCCTCTCTCATAACCACACTATGGCCTCGCAAAACCAACCCGACTCGCAACGTCCATCCCCCTCCCCCCTCCTAACGCAGCACCCCGCCCTCCCCCTCCCACCCACCCCTCTCTCATCCAGCTACACCCACACCTCCCCAATCCCCACAACCGCCCTCCCGAGCGCCGGCCCAGCCCGCAGACGGTACATGGTCGGCATCGACGAAGCGGGCCGAGGTCCCGCCCTGGGGCCAATGGTCTACGCAGCTGCGTACTGTCCTGTCGATTGGGAGGAGCTGCCCACGCTCGGATTCAATGGTGCGCCCCTCCCGTCCTTGCTCCGCGAAAGCAGAAACTGACAGAAACACAGATTCCAAAGTCCTCTCAGCCGAAACGCGCGCCTCTCTCCTCCTTACCCTCTCCTCCCACCCCTCCAACCTAGGCTGGGCAGTCCGGGTCCTCTCCCCCTCCTCCATCTCGGGGGGCATGCTCTCCCGCCCTCCCACAAACCTGAACTTGCAAGCCCAGCAGGCCACAGTCCACCTCCTGCGCCTCCTCTTCGCTCAGGAGATAGACGTTGCCCAGATATTCGTCGACGCCCTCGGCCCGTCCGTGCCGTATCAGGCGTATCTGCAGAGCTTGTTCCCCAGTTGCGAGGTTATCGTGTGCCCAAAGGCGGACGCGATTTATCCAGTGGTGGGCGCGGCGAGCGTGGCGGCTAAGACGTGTAGGGATGCGTGGATGGAGGGATGGGTGTACGAGGAGCCGGGCCTGCCGTCTCCCGCAGGAATCGATCGCGCCCCTGTCGAAGGCACGCCGGCGCCGGCGGAGCTGGAACTCGAACTGGGGAGCGGCTACCCCTCCGACCCCCGCACTCAAGCCTGGATCGCAGCAAAGCTCGAGCGCACATTCGGCTATCCCCGACTCGTGCGGTTCTCCTGGGCGCCCGTCCGTCTCGCTATGGAGAAACACGCACATGCTGTCAAGTGGTGCGTCCCCCCTCCTCCACCCCATGCTCGGGGTAGGGATTGGAATGTCGACTGATGGTGATTTTGTGGGTAGGATCGACGACAACCAAGCGTCGGTCGTCAAGAGCTTTGCGAGCGCGACGGGGAGGGATAGGGCCAGGTGTGCGCTCGCGAGGGACTTGGGACTGAGGAGCGTGGGCGAGATCTGATCCCCCGGCGCGGCGCATCGTATCGCTGGCCAAGCACGTCCCCCGTGCTACAGCGTGTCTGCGCCTCGCCCCGCGCTGCGCATGGCCGCATCGCTGCTGAGGCACGTTCCCCGTGCTACTGCGTGTATGCGCCGCGCCCAGGTCCGGGGTGTCGTGCACGCTGTACTCCCTGTACGTCTCGTCTTGCATCCGATTTTAAAACGTTCCTCATTCCCATCCGCAGAGTCCTAATGTCATACCCGTCCACGTCCGTCCGTGTCCCATCGAGCACATGTGCATAGCGAGCGAGTCGAGGTCACTCCATCTCCTCGTCCTAGTCCTCATCCTCGTCATCCGCCTCCTCGTCCTCCTCGTCTTCATCCATCTCCTCGTCCTCCTCGTCCTTATCATCATCCGTCTCCTCCCAGTATTCAGCATCGTGGGCCTCCTCCTCTTCCTCCTCCTCCATGGCCTCCTCCTCCTCCTCCCCCTCCTCCTCCAACTCCCCACCCATCGCCTGCTTCACCTCCCTCTCTCCCAAGCTCTGCCCCTCCTCCTGCTCTCCAACAACCGTGCTCCCCCCCACACTCTCACCCTCACCATCACCATCACTGCCCCTCCCTCCCTCCACCTCAGAAGCAGAAGCAGGGCTTCCAGGCCCGCTCAGGCCCTCGAGCATGCTCAGCACAGCCTGTGCTTGCTCGGGGGTAACTGAGACAAATTGTCTCAGTTTTGGTTGGGTCACAAGGGAGGGCCAGAGCTTACCACCGGTGGGACTGAGCTGGACATGGGAGGCTGGGAGAGTGGGGTTGACCGACAGGCTGGGGTTGGACTGGAGAGAAAGGTCAGCAGGGGTTCGAGAAGATGTATGCACCGGCGGGAAGAGGTATGCGCAATATGGAAAGCGCGGGATGTTCTGGAAGGAGGCCAGTACTTACCGACTGAGAAGACATTGTATTGTTGGTAGTAATTGAATGGATATGTGGTGCTGTATGGTGTGGTATGTGGGAAGGGAGTTTGACAGGAAGGAGAGTTCGAGAGGTGTGGACGATGGTCATTGTAAGGAGAGGAGGTGTGATGGGCAGACGATGCACCACACACCCTCGTCTGCCCATCACACCCCTGTTTTCACAGTATATTGTGTGATGAGATGTTGTAAGAATGTCGATGAACAACACGTGGGTCGCGAGAGCTTCCTTCGCCTTGGGCCCTATGTGTGATCCTTGTTCTTCGCAATTCTTCTTTGAGGGCCCTGAACCCCGCGTCTTTGATCACACCGCGGTAATCATGATATGGTGATCGTTTCTTTAGCAATACTCAGGAACAAAATATTTAATGCACACATTGGAAAGTAGGACGTTGGCCCAAGCTGAGAAAACATCGACCGTAGCTTAGGGATTGCTGCTAGCAGCATCGCCACTCTCGAGCCCAGGATTATTGAGGGACCGTGCGCTTGGGCCATAGCATATGTGGTAACCTTGCTCATGGTATTGTAAGAGTTACAGGGTGGTTTGTGCGGTGGTATGCGAAGTCATGTTACGTCCCGAACGAAACCGCCCCTACGCCCATGACAGGGTCAACACGCTGTTTAGATCGCCATCGGTGAGCGTGGCGTTCAAGCGTTGGATCTAGAAAGCAAATCAGACTGTGCTCGAGGATCGTAAAGAATAGGACACGTACCGCCGGCTCATACGTGAAGGCGGTCGAGTTTGAGGATCCACCGTGAACGAGCGTCTGAGGCCGATTGGGAACGCCCAAGATAGATACCAGCCCGACCGTGTTCGGAATGTGGTAGGCACCGCTACCAGGCGTGATGGTCAGCTGGCCCTGCCCGGCCGTGAAAGTAATGGTCTTGCTGGGCGTCGGCCACTGCGACTCGCCGTCGTCGATGTACGCTGTTCCGCTGGCGGTGCCATTGTTGTCAAGCGCCACGACAATGTCGTACTGGCTTTGTTGCGTCTCGTAGATCGTGTATGCCGGTTCTGCGTACTGCAGGATGACGGATCCAGGACGAATGTGAACACTGATAAAATGTTAGCGCAGTATTAAACCAAACAGGGAACTCGCTTACTTGATCTGACTGAGAGGAGCCGCGATTGAGGTGTTGACGTTCGGCGTGACGTTAAGCGGGGCGTGCGTCCACAGATCCCTCCATGGCCCATCGCCAGGGAACGTACCTTTGACCGAGGTGACGTTGGGCTCGAGCACGGGCGTGACGAGCAACGAGGGGCCGACCATGAACTGGCGGTCGTTCAGCATCTGGTCGGGGGAGGGGAACTCCCAGAAGACGGCCCGCATGGCAGGAGTGCCTGTGATGGACGCCTGGGCCATGTAAGTGTAGAAGTAGGGGAGGATGGAGTAGCGTGCGGCGGCGGCGCGGCGGGATGCATCCGCGACAGAACTGACGACCACATTTAGCATGCGCAAGATACAAAACGGAACTCAACTCACTCCCAGCGGAACGGCTCCTGAGGCAGAGCGCCACGCGTGTTGTGGTTCCTGAAGAACGGCGTGAAAGCGGACATCATCATCCACCGATTGCACAGCTCCTCGTCTGTGTTCTGGTTGAACCCGCAAGTGTCGGCGCCGACCATGGGCTAGCATAGTGTAAGACAATGAACAAACAATGGATTGGCCTTGCTTACAATGCCGAAGATCTGGAACTGCAGGATGCCCTGGATGGAGTATGCCATGTAGCGCCAAGTGGAGTAGTTGTCTCCAAGCCAATGATGGGTGTACTTTCCGGAGCCGGCATACGTCGAGCGAGCAACGAGGAACGGCCTATTGTCGGGCGCCAGCGAGAGGAGCGCGGTGTGCGTGCGCACCTCGCTCATATGACCCCAGATGTTCTTCACATCGTAAAACGCGCCAAAGGCGGTCGTGGCGTTCATCGCGACGGTCTGGACGTCCAGCGGGCCTTTGGCGTTGTGGATCGCGTAGGGCGGGGTCTCGAGGAAGCGCTGGGAGACGTTCTGGTAAAGGATGTCGTCACGCTTGGCCAGGCTCCGGCTGGCGGGAGCCACATCGACAGAGCGCTTGAAGTTCGTCGTACTATCGGGCACGTAGGTCGAGCTGCCATTGACGGTCATGTTGCCAGAGGTGCCGTAGAGGGTGTAGTCGTACCCCTCAGGCCAGCCGGTGACGATCGTCGGCGACGTATCGGGCGCGCCGAGGGTGGACCAGTTCTGCCCCGTGCCGCATGAACCGACACAGAAGGACGATGGCTCGTTCATGTCCTCCCAGATGCCGTCGAAGGAGATGATCTGGGAGAAGTTGCGGAAGGCGTCGGACCACCACGCCTGGGACTGGTTGTTGTACCAGTCGGGGAAGCTCGTGTACCCGGGCCACACCTGGCCGATGTACTGGCTGCCGTCCTCGTTATGGATGAAGATGCCTTGCTCAGTACCACTCGTCCAGGGATCGTAGACGTCAGTGCCGTTGGGAATCTGAACGCCGATCGCACCATCGATAACTGAAGCATAATGAGCAAGAGTCTGTATCCTCATATCCATGTACTCACTGGGAATGTAGTGCTGGTGGTTATCGTGCAGGTCCTGGACCATCGCCTCGTACTCCGAAGGTGCGAAGCGGTTCGGCGCAGGGATAAAGTCGCGGTAGGCGTCCATCCAGTCTGCATCGCGATCAGTAACGCACAACTCTTCGCCGAGGCGATACTCACCAATGTCGTTCCATTGCGTCTCGAGCGGGATATTCGCCGCCCTCATACTGTCGATCACGAACTGGGTATCGCTGACGTTATTGTATCCCCATCGACACTGATGGTACCCGAATCCCCAGAGCGGGGGCATCTGTGGCAGTCCTACAAACTGGACGTACTGCTCGACGACCGACAGCGGGCTGTTGGTGGTCCCCGCGCCCGTGGCGGAGGCCGAGTCCCCGCTGAAGAAATAGAAGTCGAACGTGCCCCCGATCGCGCGGTATTGGACTACCCCCGGGCGGAGGAGGATGTCCATCCCCGATGTCTGGAGGAGGAAGACGCCGTGCGAGTCGGCGTTACCAGCATTGTCGAAGCGCGTCTCGACGTAGATCGGATGGTAGCCATCTGCGACGTATTGTCAGGAACTGCATTACGTGCCAAAGAAGGCAACTCACAGAGATTGGAGTCGAGCGGGTCGCCAATATCGAGCGTGAAGAACGGCTGAACGGTCGAGTTGGGGTCGCGCCTAAAGTTGCCCGAAATGTACTCTCCGAGCCCTGGTTATCCCCACATGTCAGCTCCACATCGCGTCATCCCGCAAGGGCCAAAATATCGTACCATAGATGTTTGCGTTCTCGGGCAGGGCCGAGGACAGCTGGAGGTACTGATTTGAGAAGACCAGCGGATGGGCCGGCATCGCCGTCGTGTTGGTCACGCTGGCATTGTTCTCGTACGCGAAGAGCGGCTCGGGGTACACTGGGATGTTGGCGGGCCGCGTGTCGAAGACGATCGCCCCCGTGGAACGCTTCTCGACCCAGAACGCAAAGGGCGTGCTCCCGTTCGTATAGTGGAAGATGAAGTCGGACTGGGAGGCGGTGATGGAGGACGTCGAGGGCCGCAAGAGAACGGACTGAGGGAGCTGGTACTGCTGCTGGGCGGTGTCGTAGATGTGAACATGGAGGCGGGAAGACGTCTGCACAACATCAGCGTCGGCGGAACGTCTTCATGCTCAGGCCACTCACCTCATAGGTCACACTCAGAGTCAGGTTGGGGATAGTCACGCCGAAGGCATTACACGCCGTCCCGGCGAGCTGGAGCTGCGCCTGAACCCCGCTATCTGTCTCCTGGACGCTGTTGACCGTATATCCTACTAAGCATCAGCACCCTCCCTCTCCCTAATGAGAGCCGACGCACCAATGCAGTCCACCACCGTGTACGAAGGGGTGATCGGGCTCGCTAAGCTGACGTCCAGCCCGTCCCGTGAGAGGGTGAGCGGGCTAGCGAGCGACGCGAGCGGGACAAGTGCGGCAAGGAGGTGTCGGAGTGTCATGCTTGCTGTTAGTTGTATGCAGGGCCGGAGGTGGTGCGGCCCAGTCGGGGTAGAAGGAGGGGAACAGGGAGGGGAAGGCGAACGAGTAGCCCAGCTCGCTCGCGAATTGCGGGGTAGCTTATAAGCGGCTCACAAGCCCAGCCCAGCACAGAGGTAAACGGCACATTCCGCGCGCAATGCTTGTTTACTGTCGTTCTTGGAATGTCCGAAGTCTGCGGGAAAGCGCTCGTTCTGGCCTTCTGCCTGCGTTGTTGTCTGGCCTGGGGTGGGATCACGGGGTCACGTTAGCCCATTGGACAGCCGGCTCGTCCAGCGGTATTCGTATTGCGGAATGTACACAGTACACATGCCGGCTTGTCTTCAGAGACACAAGGCAGTCAAAAGCTCCGGGTAAGAGGAATGCGGTATGCTGCATCATCATCCCGAAGCGCGCGCGAGCGGGTGAGGATGATGTGACACGTCCGTTGCACTCGCGCTTCTGCGCTTCCGGAAGGCGGGGGAGGCGCGTGTGCGGGGAGGGTCACGTTTCATTTCCCTGTGTGCCAGCGTGAAAACTATGCGCAGAAGACATTGCGGAGAGGCGACGGCATCGGACGTCGGGCAGCTTAAAGGCAAGACACATGCGCCAAGAGCACCGGGTCCTGAAAGACAAATACCTAGTATTATTATGTTTGCGGCCATCTATGCTAATCGGGGTAAAACGTTCGTGTGGGGGAATTACTGTGCTTAAAGCAAAGCGGGGCAAGCGGGCGGCTCCCGGCGGGGCAGGGAACTGCAAAGGCGAAAGAGGGGCGAAAGGGGTATGAGGGTGCAAGCGCTCGCGATCAATTGGAGCACGCAAGGGCTGGTACTGGCTGGGAATGGCTGGCGCGGAGCTCAGCGGGCAGAAAGAAGGAAAAGGAGCGTAAATGGTCATCCAAGTTATCCCGAAAGAAAAGCGCCGTGCGCGGACGGCGGAGCGGGGCGGGGCATAGTGGTGTCGTCAGCCTTGTCTAGTCCGAATTCTGGGGACTGACGAGCGGGTGCGGGTAAGGGCAGGCCGAAGACCAAGGGCGGAGGGATTGGCAGCGTGCTGTGTTTTTCACTCTGCCAGAACTCGGGTTAGTTGGTCGCGCCTTCTATGAGACGGGTGTCGGACCTTGTCGGCTGGCCAGCTCCATCGCCTGCGTCCGCGTCACAGGCATCATCTTGGTCGACATGTCAATCTCCGCCGTGAGCGCCGCGGGGAGCTCGGCCATGCCCGGCGTGGGCGGGCGCGAGCTGTCTGGGCCTGACGAGTTGGCAGTGATGGTCGAGACGATCTGCTGGCTTGTGTTGAAGTATGATCGACGGTTCATCTTCTTGTAGTCGTATATGTTGAACCTGTGCGCGTTCAGCATCGGCAACTTTCGTCGCACGTGCGGATGGTGGCACTTACTGCTCCTCTAGTGTTCGCTGGTCCGCGCTCAGCGAGTTCACGTCCAGGTTCGCGTTCCGTTTGCGCGCCTTGAGCGGGTTGTCCTCGAGGAGGAGCTCCTCGAGCTCGTGCGACGCGTCAAAGTTTGCTTTTTTGGACTAGAACAACTCAGTCAGCGAGTGCAAGTAATGGTCATGGGAAGTGGCTCACGTCTGGTACGAAGGGCGGTGTGAGCGCCTTCTGCTCGAGCGCGTCCCAGTCATAGTCCCGCATCCACGGGTGCGCGCGCACCTCCCTCGCCTCATCATCGAGCGTCTTGCAGCCCAAGCGGCGGCGCGGGTCGCGCTCGAGGAGGGAGACGAGGCAGTGGAGTGCCTCGCGCGAGTGCTTCTGCTGCGCGTCCTCGGGGAACTTGACGCTGTCCTTGGTGATGCTCTGCGTGAGGTTCGAGTTGGTGTTGCCCTTGAAGGGCCGCTTGCCGAACATGAGCTCGTACGCGACGACGCCGAGCGACCACCAGTCGATCTGGTACGAGTAGCCGCGTTTGGTGAGCACCTCGGGGGCTGTTCACGCCGTCAGCATTGTACCGTCTAAGCAGCACGAGGAGCGCACCCATGTAAGCCATACTCCCCGCAACGCCCGTCATGAGCTTCCTCGGCGAGTAGTGCACAGCGATGTTAAAGTCTGTGATGTGCGCGTGCCCCCGCTCGTCGAGGAGGATATTGTCTGGCTTGAGATCCCGGTGCACTATCCGCTTGTCGTGCAGGTAGCTGATGGCCGAGGACAGCTCGGCGACGTAGAACCGCACGACCTCCTCCGCCATGGGGCCGTTGCGGTCCAGGTGAACTGCGAGTCGTCAGCACACGTTTACGCCACGAAGCCGCGAGAACGCACATCGCAGATCACCGCCCAGCATGAGGTCCAGGACGAAGAAACAGTTCTCGTCGTCCTGGAACGCATAGCGCATATTTACAACGAACGGATGGTCAATCTGCCGCACGGTCAGACCTCCACCTGCCACCCTCACGGTGGAGCAGACCTACCTCCTCGAGCAACCGCCGCTCCTGGATGATGTTCGTGATAGCACGCATCTTGACGCACTTGGACTTGTTGATGTACTTGAGGGCAAAGAGCTCCTTTGTCTGCTTGTGCTGTACGACGCGGACCTGCATCGTCCGGCTATTCAGCACCTGCCCGTCCGCCTCCTAGAGGTAAGAAACCGCACCTTGCCGAACGCGCCCTTGCCCACGCTCCTCAGCAGCGCAAAATGGAAGAGGTTGACCTCGCCATCGAAGTCGATCGGCTGTAAATCGTCTGCGCGTCAGCCTCCCTTCTCTACAGTCTCTACACAGGCCGGGAACGCACCTCCGGGCGACAGCACACAGCACCCATGGCGGATCAGGGTATCGTCGGGTGCTGTAGTAGGCTTGTACAGAGAAACGGCGTCGGGCGTGCGCGGGGCGCGGGGTTCGTGAGCGGTTGCGGTTGCGATTGAATGGGGGGTAATGGGTATCCGCCGGGTCTGGGGCTTGTGACAGCTTGTGAGCGAGCGAGGTGCACGATACAATACGCGCGAGGAAGGAGGGGAGTGATAAAAATAGCGAGTGCGCGCGGGGGTGTCGGATGGTGGGGGGAGGTGGTCGTCGGTAGGAGCGAGGGCGACGAGGGAGGCTAGCGTAGGGAACGGGGGAAAGAAGGATCCGCGCTGATTGCGGGAAGGGGCGTGTGCGAAGGTGCTGAAGGGGCGGGTGGTTGCAGCTGTCGGGCGCGCGCGGGGGAAGCGAAGTTCGGAGCTGGAGCCGGGCTTGTGGGTCGGGGTGAAAGACACCGAATGAGAACTTGGTGGTGGAAAGAAGCAAGTCTGTGTCTCGCACGGGGTCGCGGTCGTGCAGAGAAAGGGCAGAGGAAGGCGGGCGACTGGAGTGCAGCAGGCAGCAACACTTGCCAGGGGTCAGGGACTTCGGAATCACGGAATCGCGAATGGAAAGGATTGGGCTGGGGGGAGACAATAATATGCAATGCCCGCGCGGAAAGGGAAAAGGCACGCAATTATCTAATGGTTTGAATGGGCAAGGAATCCTCCTCGCTCCCAGGTCGGGGACCCTGCCCTGGCCAGCCCCGGACCCTCGCTGTCTCACCCGGACTTTTGCGCACCTCGCACCGAACCACAATCACCCCCCGCTCCAACAATCTGCAATTATTCACCAATGACCTTCCTTATGCACCCAACCACACGATCCCCCTCGGTGCACGCGCCGTTGTCACCCCAGCTTCCGCCGACGTCGGCGGGAGGCGCTAGCACATACTCCGGTACCACAGCGCCCTTGACGACCGTCCTTTTCTGGGGTATGCTCCCGCGCCTTCTCCGAACTCATGGAAAATACCGATAGAGCGTGCCAGTCCACACCCGAATGCATCCATCTGCGTACAATGGCATTTACATAACTTACCTGTCTACCTTCCGGGCGGGCATCGCAATAAACCAACCCCACCCTGACCGGTCACGTAACGTGCCTAAAATCCTTATTTTGGCCCCTGGTGGTTACGATACATCCATCCCATCACCGCCGGTTCTGCAATATCCACAACCGCGGCTCGAGCCTGATCACCGTCCCCGGCAGCTCCCGCCACGCCCTAACATCCATCAGCGCGCCCAGGCGCGGGAGGCGCACGCCAGCGAGCGCGAGGACGCTCGTGACTTCCGCCCAGTTGCCCGGCAGCTCCGCGGGCCGCTCGGTGATCACATGGCTGAACGGGGCGTAGTCAACCACCACCTCGGTCTTGTTGTACTCCCAGGGGACGAGCGGAGCGGGTAGGATGCCGGAAGGCTCGCCGTGCAGCTGCGTGAAGAGCGAGGCGCCTGTCTGCGCGGCGAGGTTGTCGATGTGGACGTGCACTGAGCGTGTCAGCATGGATGAACGAGCAACCGGGACGCGAGTCACCTTTGGAAACCTCTGGAAGCGCACGGTGCAGCGCCAGCATTGCGCTCCCACCCGGGTAGTTCACGCTGGACAGATACGTCAGCAGCATCGTCGCTAAGATACTCCCGAGCACCAGGCCGACAACCGCCAGTCTCGCAATCGCCGAGAGAATACCGGCGCGGGCGGAGCGCATCCTGTGCCACAGTGAGGATATGACGTCTGGTTCAGGCACGCACACGTACAGGAGCTGAGCACCGCGGGCGGCGGCGATGTTCAACACAGGCACCGCGTACACGATGAACCGCCATTCCTTGTGGCCCAGCAAAGATATCAAGCTGAGATAGGCGATCCAGGGCTGCAGGAGGCTGATGACGCCCGTATCCACTAGTCCTAGTAAAGCAAGAGGCAGTGCGCCGAGGAGCAGCTTGGGTAAGTGTTCGGTAAAGTAGGCGTGTATTGGAGAAACCTGCAAATCACAGGTAAGGATAGATCTCCGAAGAAGGGAAGATATGACGTACACCCCAGTCCTGACTCTTGCCCTCGTACACGTTGAACCATATCCCCTGGAACTCGGGCCACATCGGCCATTGTTGCCAGAAATACGAGTCAACAGCTACCGTTGCGGCTATAATCCACACATATCTTCAGTCCACTTGGCCCGAAACCATGAGCTGCACAGCTCACCTAAGGCAATGACGCCCGAGATGGCACCTGTTAGGATTATCTTCGGCAAAGAGACGCCCCTCCATAGCCCCTCGATGAGCAGTCCAGGGAGAAGCAGGACCAGCTCAGCGCGGAATATTGTTGTCGCAGTGACGATGAGCGCGAGTGCGGCTAGGTAGTTTCGCGAGGCTGTCTTCGGGGACGAGGTCTTTTCGAGCAACATGGCAGAGGCGACGTTCACTAGCCACATGTAAGCACATTGTTTACAGAGCTATGGTGAGTGGGATGCACACCGAGCGGGAAAGCGAACATGTTCGGGAGCGTCCTGCTCAACCAGAAGGGCACGTGGAACTGCGAGCAGGAAAGGACGATGAACAGTAAGCCGGCTGTGCTCCCGAACCGCCGGCTCGTCGCTCGTCTCAGCACGCAGAGGCCTGCGACGTTGGCGCTCGCGAGGAGCAGCCTTGCTGGAGTGTATTGAGCTATGTCGCTTGTAGGCAGGGACCGCACATACCGAGGATCTGCAGATCGAGCTTGGTATGCAGAAGTCCAAGAGCTTTGCATGCCAAGGCAGCAGGGTATAGAGCGCCACCCAGCAGCAAACTTCCAATGAATGATCGTGGTACGACGCCCGGGAAGTCAAAGTGGTCATACTGCTCCTCTTGATTAGAATCCAGACCAAGGGTGCGGCGCTCAACAGACGCACACGCTTCAGCCCCTCCGGTAGCACACCGTACATGAACACATCGTGCGTCGCATGCAGGTTGAACGACTCCTCGACCTTTGTGAACGGCGCCAAGAAGATGTGTACGCAAGCGACCAGGAAGAATATCACGTCGAAGAGAGACTCGGGAGGGCGGGGCATTAGTGCAGCCCAGGAGAACGTCCGCCACGACGAGAGCTGATAGGGTCCAACGCGCCTGTGACGTGGAGCAGGCACGCGCCTAACTTCTTTCTTGGGACGCGTCGTGCGAGAAGACGCGCATGACTCCTTCGCCTCGATGCGGCTACGAGCTGTGCTCATCTCTCTCGCGAAGAGCGGGGAAGACTACTCCAAATATGCTGAGATCCTCGAGCAAGCTGGGCTCAAAACTTCAGACGACCTGCTCTTTACCTCGTCTGCGTCTGAGCTCTTTGCGCGTCTCGAACATGGGTTCATGACCTTTGTGGAGTTTGCGAGCCTGAAGGAGGAGGTCGCCAAGTTCATCGGCGCGCCTGGTCTGACAGGCGATGAGGCATATATGCTCGCCAAGGATAAAGCAGCTGCGTGCTATAAAGGCTACACTGGAGTTCCCGAGCTGGACGAGCTCCTGGACGGCTTCGGACACCACGGCGTCATTGAGATCGCCGGTGGCAGAGAGACGTGCAAGACTGTCAGCAGCTCTTGATGGCGCAACTACAGATGACTGAAGCTATTGAGATCTCTAGCTTCTCGCTTTCCATATTGTCCTGCGGTACCTGGCGGCCGACCCGAAAGGACGAGCGCTGTGGATGGACACGACTAACTCGTTCAACGTGAACCGAGCTCTTGCAGTGACGCGACTTCTCACTGGTCCAGTACGCAACCGACTCTCCTCTGAGTATCACAGCTGACCTTTACGTAGGGTCGAGATGACGCCTTGGATCGTCTGAGCTACTCAACGTGCTTCGATATGAATCCTGTCCTGGGTGTGCTGGACGACATGCGCCAGGCTATTGACGTCAGCATTCGTCCGTTCTTACCTGTACGGAAACTGATAGCGTACTCTCCCAGCTGAAAGCAGACGGCGCTGAGACTCCGACACCGAGGTTCATCATCATAGACGCTGTCACGCCGCTGCTGTCGAAAGACATCTCCAGTGTCTCGTCACAAGGTTCGCACGTGCTTGTATCTTTTCGGGCGTGTGCTCACATTCGTATAGGACACGCCATCATGACCTCTTTCTTCCGTCAGCTCAACTCCTTCGCCCGATCATACTCTATAACAGTCCTCGTACAGTCCATTTCTCAGCCTGAGGTCCCATCTCATCAAATAACGTGCCTGCAGGTCATCAACAGCTCCGTCCTCGCCAAACAGCCAAACGATCTGCCACCGCACAACGAGCTCTCGGCATTCAGCGGCAGTAACCTCAAGCCTGCTCTTGGGCCGACGTTCACGTTCCTGTCTGATGCAACAATATGGCTGTCCGAGGGCAAAAATATGTTCCCTGGGGATGCTGTCGTCACAAAGGCAGTTCAGGAGAAGGTGTACATCGCAGAAGTTCTGAGGTCGAGGAGCTTTGTGAGTCCGCCTTGTTTCCCGAATGATGTCGCTCATAGCACACAGCTCTCTGGGACATGGTGTGCTTTCAAATCTGTACGTACGAGTCTTGTCTGACTGTATGTGAATGCTGACTCCTTTCAACCAGGATGGGCTTAATCTGCTTCCAGCATAGACAGCATAGATGTATCGCTAATCAACATGATGTAACGTCGATGACGTGTTCTTTAAATGTCCGCGCTGCCCCGACCTCCTTTCGGTTTGTGGACACTATCTCTCGGCTGCTTTCTTGCCTGCAGAATCATACAGCTCTTGATAGGTACCGCTCTTCAAACACATGTCCTTGAAGATGCCGGATTGCTTGTTGAGCAGGTTGATTGGCGTATCAAACCTGTGATTCGGATCAGTTATGTTTTCCCGATTGGCTCGTGACAGGGTCACGTACTCGGCAACTCGGCCGGCATCCAAAACCAATAGTCGGTCATAGTCTGTAATGGAGCTTAAGTAAAGAGCCCTACTGCGTTGAATTGTTTATACCGATGATAGTCCTTATCCGATGAGCGATGGTGAGCAACAGTGAGCTGCTGAACTCTATGTCCCGATGGATCAGTGAGCAGTTCCTGCCGCTATTCAAACGCCGTACCGTTCCGAATAGTAGCTTGAATCTTCGAGTCCTCGAGAGAGGGTAAGCAGACATCACAGAAGAGGATATGTAACTACTCACTGTCTCGAAGTCCACACTCGCGGTTGCCTTTGATCGTCAAGGGATCAACGCTGTACAATAACTGCTTGCGAGAGTCCTTACCTCATCCATGATGATCATGGCGCTCTGCCTAAGCAGAGCTCTCGCCAGGGCGATGAGTTGCCGCTGACCCTGGGAGAAATTCGACCCTCCCGAGCTCACTTGCGTCTCGAGCGTGATGACCACGCGCTCTTCTGCTACTACCGTTGCGGAAGTAACGGACGTCGGCGTTGCGTCACTGGCGGTATCAGCTGTGGGTGATGACGGCCTTGATGGCTCTCGGGAGGATGCTTGCGAGCTTCGGTGACTGTTGTATCGACTCTCAGAGATTAGATGGACGCGACGCAGCGCATCCCAACAGTCATCATCCGTATGTTCTCCAAACGGATCTAGGTTGTCTCTGGCGGCGACGTCAACTCGTAAGCGGCACACTGATCTTTAAAAGGCAGACCTTATTGTTCCAGAGAAAAGAACAGCATCTGCACACGCAATGAGCTAGTGGCTCAATCAGCGGAGCACCTGATAACATACCTTGAGGAATGAAAGTCTGCACAATGTCAGTCAGCTTCTCTGTAGTGAGATGCCATACTCACGATCCGGGACCTCAAATCCTGCAGTCCGATTGTAGTAATGTCTATGCCGTCCACCACGATCTGGCCTTTCCTAGGATCTATGAAGCGGAGAAAACTCATGGCGAGGGTGCTCTTGCCGCTACCCGTTCGGCCAAGCAGACTAAAGCTTCATAAGCGCGCCGCTCCTCGGTCAACGATTGGCCAGCAGCTCACCCAATCTTCTCTCTGGCCGCAAGCTTGAAAGAAACATCGTGCAGCACTGGCTCCAACTCGTTCGAATAGGCAATCTCCAGATTCTCCACCATGACGAAATGGTCAGAGTCCGAATTTGATGGCCAAAATGCCGGAGGTCTGTGCCCTTCTATGATGAGGGGCGGCTGGTGGGAGGAATGAGTGGAAGCGCAGACGGCATCACTAGTATTACCTCAGACGGCAAATCACAGTATTCAACCACACGCTGGACGTTGTCAGATTTGGACTGATGGCTAGCGTTAGAGTTAAGATGCACACCTCAACCGAGTTCAGATCCATTTCCAGTTGACTGGATTCATACCCATAAGTGGCGTCATCTGCAGCAAAGAGGAAACTCACGTTACGCAGCGACCTGGTTAAGGATCAGCAAGGAGAAAGGCGTTGAACCGCACCACACTTACAAGTCCAGTACACAGACATGGTGAACGTCATGGACAGTGTCATTGTCAATCCCGCCATACCCACATCAATCCAGCCCGAGAGTGCAATGATTGTTGTCAGGAAGACAGATCTGTGCCAGGTTCAGCGACTACCTCCCTGAGCAAAACCCTGGACATACAAAGCGCCCAAGCTGTCGAATCGAACGAGAAGCCAGCGATTCAACATCCAAACGAACCAGAAGTACGTCTGCGTCCTGTCCACCTTAGCGTGTAGTGCATTGAAGAAGCGTCGCTCGGCTGAAAAGGCCCGGACGGTGGTTATGCCATCAAGCATGTCTGCGAACCCGGAGAAGATGGGGGATCGCGTTGTTGACTCCATTCTTCGAAGGTCTCTACTCGTGTTCAAGTACCTGAGCAGGAAGTTAAAGTATGTATCTCTGTGTCAAGCAGAGAATCTTACCCGACGGTCAACAAATAGTAGGTCAATCCGATGACAAGCGCTGGCAGAAGAAAGGGGGGCACTGCATTATGATGCTTGGTCAGTATTCTCACAGGTCTACGTTTGCCGCTGTGGGCCATGCTTACAGATGATGCCAACCGTCAGCACAGCGGCAATGAATGCGGATAGAAACGCGATAGATGAACGCTTGTTTAAATGAAAATCATTGTTTCACCAGGTTTCGTGAGACATACCAGGGAGCCTGGAAGCTCAGAATCGATGGTTTGCATATCGCGTGAAAATCGATTTAAGATCCTTCCCGTGGGTGTAGTATCAAACCTAGCTTACAATCAGTGATTCCCTCCGAAGTAAGGGGAAGGGTAACAATACCATCGGATCGGAGCGTGAATGACTGTCTTCAGTAGGCGACCAAACAATATCCTTGTCGAAGTTAGGCAAACAACCGAAAGTGTATGAAGTTCCTTACTTTCCCCTAGCAGACGGGTCGTATTAGTCATACCCAGTTCTGCAGAACAAGGAGATGAGCTCACCCCCGATAACCAGCTATGGTCTGGAAAACAGAGTCCACTACTGCGACATTAGCGGCCCCCATCCCAATCGCCTGAAGGAAGATTGTTCAGGCGTGACGTGACGTGCGCTACTGCAGAACGTACCGCATATATGCCGATGTAGAAGAAAGGATGCTCTGCGGCATTGGGTAGCTGAACGAGCGTCCAAGATGACGGCGAAGCTTGCAGCGTGGTGATGTTCGAAAGTATGCCCGTGCCAACAGAGTGACCAATGCGTCCGACTTCGGAATTGAATATGTGATGGAATGCATAGATATCCGGACTGGGGATATCAACAACATTGGTAATTCTGGCAACGGCTGCAGCGGCTGCATGACGAGCTCCGGAGGCAATGGCATAGTGCTGGCAGGACGGAATTAGTAATGTGCCACCACTTTGCAGTTGTGTGTCACACCTGTCCCCATATTTTAATCCAGTACTGAGAGGATGCGCGTCAGCGGTGATCAGAAACCAATTTAATGTCCTCACCTTTTCCGCAATGGAGAAGCATTGATACAGTATAATGAACACGAAGTTACCACCCCAGAGAAGAAGTGACTAAGAGGAAAGTAAGAAAAGTCGCAGCTTGTAGACGGTTTCCTCACGGAGGCTGCAAGATAGCTCCTGTATATGCGCCAGTCGACGCTTCCCTCTGCCTTCGTTTCATCCTCCACCAGGCGCCTGGGTTTCTTGACCTTCGTTGGTTCGCTCGCGGCTCCATTTGCTGGCTTAGCACCTTCGACTGCCTCTACCTCAGGGTCCTTTCCCTCTGCTGCATCTGCTTGCTGGTCTTCCTCCTGGGCCTTTGCGGTCTCTTCAACCACAATTTGGCTCAGGACGCCTTTCTCCCGGAGTTCTTTCGTCGTGCCCTGAGTATCGATACGCCCATCGAGCATTCGAACCAGGTAATAAGCGGCTGGAAGAACCAAATCCACGTGATGAGTCACGAGGACCTGAAAGGTACGGCTGAGCGAGGTTTCTGCCATGAACACATCCGCCCTACGTACCACTGTGCGATCCTCCATCAGAGGGCCTTGCAGGAGGTGTTCGAAAACAAATCTGGCGCTATGGCTGTCCAACGCGGCCAAAGGATCGTCGAGAAGAACAGTCTTTCGGCACGTTCAACATAGAGCCAAGAAGAAGCTTGAAACGTAGCACCTTGGTTCGCGCGTATGATGCCCGGGCCAGGCTGGAATAAGCAATCCATCAGCTTGTGTCCATCTCTCCTGAGAGTGCTGACTTACGCCACCCGAGCCTTTTGTCCACCTGACAATGATACTCCACTACAACAGCATTAGACGACATCGCCCAATGAAGGGGAGGATTTGGGGCCATTACCGTGCTCCAATCTCGGTTTCTGCGGTATATCAGGAAGGAACCCAAATTCTGTGCATAGATGACTTACGATCACCATCTTCCAGCATCGTAAGATCCGGCTTCAAAGCACAAGCTTCGATTACAGCTTCATATCGCTCTGCATCAAACGGACTGCCAAAAAGAATGTTCTCTTTGATACTCTGCTGCTCCAGCCAGGGAGTTTGTGCGGCATAGCTGATGCAATTGCGCAAGCCATGCTCATCCACCTGTGTCGGATCTTTGGGAAGAAGTAACTTTCCACGGATCATGGTCATCTCTGCGGCACATGAGCTTAATGCCTCAGACCGGGCAAGAATGCATACCTCCCAAAAGGGCCATAAGCACTGACCCCAGACGCTGTAAGCACGCCAATAGTTTGTAAAAGCTCGGAGTACATACACGCTGTTTTACCCGACGCGGTCGGCCCCGTGACGACGGATAGCTTGCCTATCGGGAAGACGATGTTAATGTCTGACAGCTCAAACGGGGACCCCGCAGTTCCATTCGAGCTCTGTTCGTCGGCGGGGGAATCTTTCTTCTTTGCTTCCTCATTCTCGTTCCACTTAAAAGTTGCTTCCTCCGCTCCCAATCGAGCATCGATAGGGATTGACGAGCCAGGGGTTGCTCGCTTGAAAGAAGAGACATCGTCCGGGACGTCGGGCTCCGCAAGGAAGGCATCTATGCGAGTAAATGAAACAGCTGGAATGCAATTCAGCAAAGCAGAACATCCGGAAGTTGAATGAAATCGTCGTACTTGTCTCGAGCAGGCGCACGATAAAATAAGGAAGAAGATTCAGCCTGAAACCAAAATAAGAAGTCGTCCCCAACAGCAGATAACGTAAACTCACGGCATACGTAGCATGTCGAAGAGTGCGATGGCTGTGAACGCGGTGGAAACGGTCAACTCCTTCCCTTGAGCCACGTAGACCAAGAAGCTGAGAATAGAGACAAGGGCCGGAACATTTGCGAATAGCGCCCGGAACATCAACATGTTTATGAAGCCTCGGGCATTCAATCAGCCGGCTCCTTATGCAGATGACAAGAACTCACTCTTGATAAGCCAACTAAGCTCTTCCTGGCGGGCCTTCATGGCACGATCAATCCATTGACTCTCCCAGGCGAAGAACTATCAGGATGTCAGCCAATACACGTCGAACCGCCGTTTCAGTACTTGCCTTGATGAACTTGATTGCTGCTAGATCTCAGCATTCGTGAGGGAATGTGAACTTCTTGTGAGCTCACCTTGGATCAGCTCAGTCATGACACTCATCCGTTTATCACGTGCAGCGGACAAGCCGGTTGAATACTGGATGTCATATCAGGAGCAAGAAATGGACATAACTGCGCGGCGTACCTTGATCATGAGCTTAGACATAAACGTGTTTAAGGGGGCGGATACAACGAGTACAGCCACACCAGTGAATGCAGCCCAGCCTAGTAACCTGCTGTAGTGTTAATGAAGGACGATGGACATTGCAATGATACTGACTGGTAAAGGAAGACCAAAGCAATTGCAATCTCAAATGGAGCCGTCTAGAGGCACTTCAGTCCAGATATCTTGGTACGAGGGACCTACATACATAGACATTGTAGAGAAAGACTGCCCTATAGCGCGCGAAGGTCAGCACCGATAAATCAGTGGACGACAGCACTCACATCATAGATATCTTCTCAACATCTCCACTCATCAACTGAACGATCTTTCCAACGTCAGCCTGTGCTTTGGCAGTGGGCTCTTTGTCCTTTTGCTTTGATTCGTCCTTATTTGCTACGCCCGAGAAGTCCTTACGCCGCAATGCCTTCTCATAGATATCTGCCATGAGCTCTGATTTCAATCGAGTCGATATTCTCCTATCATTCCAGAGGTGCAAAAGATCTGATTCAGCCTGCGAGCAGTGAGCAACAATAACGACATCATTCACTTGAATCACTGACTTTGAGTAGGCCCGCCCCGAAACTCAAAGCAGCGAACAGGAACGCGAAACTGCGCCTCTCTGGAGTTGGACTTGTGATCGCATCCAGAATGCGTTTCAGGAAGAACGGTCCAGCGTATGCACATGTCGATGAAACAAAGGACAGAATGCAATCCAAGCTAGAGCTCGCATTAGAAGGATGCAATCACGGAATGTAAAGTCATACATGAGATCCAAAGAGTTGGCAACGGCTAGACTGCGCAGAGTGGAGCTCTTTCTAATGGCACGATATTTCTCGAACAGAGGCTGAGACTTCAGAGTAGGACTGATGGTCCACACATCTTCTTCGTTTAAAGTCGCCTTCCTTCCCTATGAAAGGATGTTAGTGACAGAGGAAACCTGTGACGGACATATCAACCTTCCACACAAGTGGCCCAACCCACGCGAATGTAACCCAACCATAAAGAGATGTATAGTCCTCAGGAGAAATGCTGTTACCCTATCGAAAGGTCAGCAATCAAATAAATCCGCAACCTGAATCATGCATACAATCTCCTTCTTTTCTTCTTCATTTATAGGCAATGCAATGGGCATAGAGAGCACGACGCCCAGTGACAGCAGTGGCGCCACGAGATCAGCCACCTGGAGAGCAAAGATCCACCATGAAGGCAAGGGAGCGTCATACGCGCTAAGTTTGAATAGTTGAGCACCGATGATTAGGGTGGAAGTCGCCACAAATGTTAGGTGCAAGACGAACAGGTCGTACGGTGCGGTGGCTTGCGGTCGGGTGAGCGGGGTAATGGTTGCATATAGCCACGGAAGGACCTTTACTAAGGCGAAGACGATGGATGAGATTGCGACAGAGCCTTGTGAGCGAGTCCAATGCACAATATCGTACGTTCCGACACCGACCCAAGCTAAAGATTCGGTAGTAGCCAGTACGGCGAGAACCACGGTCTTCCAAAGGGGCGGTCCGGCACTGCGTCCGACGGCTTCGCTGACAGCCGCAGTCTCGCCATGTAAGATCGCCTTGGCCTCCGCGAGTGTGATGAATGCGTCAAAGGGAGCAGCCACATATCGTGCCGCTGTCCGGATCGGCTTCGGCCAGTGAACTTTGACAAGTAGACACAGTAATACCACCGACGACGGAAGCGCACAAGCGAGCAAGCCCCGCAGAAAGGGATCCAACAAGCTTATCGCCATGTCGCCCACGTAAGAGATAGCCGGAGAGCGTCAGTCTATGGGCTGTCAGGTCTACAACGCGCTCTTATACAGCGCATGAACCGTAGTGCAAGCCAGCAACACGACACGACACGTACGCGCCTTATCAGGAAGCCACCTGCGTGCACTCGCACATTCTGCTTCCGCATCAAGAAGTCTCAATTGGACCGCGTGGCTCGGTGAAAATAGACCGTATTTGACTGTCCAGATGAGTTAGATATTCTACGACAGCTTTGTGGGCCAATACGCGACGAAGGGATGGAATCAAAGAAGTATTCTTGTCCTCCATAACCTTCTTCACTTTGCAGCTAACTATGAGGCTCCGATAACCCCGGCAGGCTATCGATATTTCGAAGCCAACTTGTATTATATGTGCTTACAACGTATCGAAGCCGCGAGATGAGATCGGCATCACGGCATCACACCTCAACCACTTCTTCATGCGGTAACGCCGCGGGCCGACCGCGTATGAACGCCATCTCCTCTTCTGATATCAAGACATTGAAGTACTTGCGAAGGGCTTCAACACGCTGTTGCTCGGTTTTGATCTCCTCAATGGCCTCCGATTTGCCGTTCAACCTCTTCTTCACGAGTCCTTTGTACATTGTCATCCTGCCGATCGTGCCGTCACTCTCCTTGAACGGTCGCATACACATGACTTCATGCCACATCGCACCACAGCCGCTTGGCCGGCCGCAGAAGGCGAACGAGAGCGCTTCGTAGTCGTTGGGATAGAGCTCGGCTTCAGAGAATTGGAACAACGGCCGCCATGGTTCATCGGCACCACGCCATTCCACCGTCCAGCCGACTTGGTCTGACGTTGCTGCCGTAGGGGGAAGTCCATTGAGAATCCGGTGCTCTTCCGAGGCGGGGCCCTCCAGTGTTGCACCGTGCTTCAGCTCGATAGGACCAATCAGTCCAGTGCCTCCAAAGCCGGTATCGACTACCTGAATCGGCGCATCGGAGGGGTGCACAAGTAGAACAGCGTGGTTCAAGGGGGTGTATACAGGCGGAGCGGTGGGATCCGTGGCGTGCAGCTCGTTGGCACGAGCTGCTGCAGCATACGTCGGGTATCCGAGTGCACGCAGCATCCCAAGAAGGATGCCATTTTGCCCAAAGCAGTATCCTCCGCCTTTCGCGTCTTCAACGAAACGCTTGTAGAGACCCGGAGGAGTCACGTCCATGATATGAGCCTGGGAGCTTGACAGGGTGTTTAGCCGGACGTCTGGTCAGCAGTGAGTGGAACATACTAGTGCATATCGGCATTCTCAAAAGTATACGTGAAAAGATGTTGAAGCACAACCTTCCTTAAGGTGTCGAGAGTCGGCAGCGGCAGCGGCGAGTCCTCCTGGAAGTCAGGGTATGCCGCCTTCTTCAGATATGCTCGGAGTTGCTCCTCTGTGTAGTACGAAGGTACTTTAGTGATGATCATTGATATCGTGATCAAATGAAAGATGCTGAACAGGCGGTCGAGGGTAACAAGCGCTGATCAACAGATCCAGATTCGTGTTCCTCAGCGTGTCTTTATCTGCAGGAACGCTTTGCGGCGTCATGTTCGCGGCCTCCGGTCAAATACCGTAAGGAGGCACGCGACGTGCCCGGCGCGGGAGTCACGATGACCAAGCGAGGGACCGCGACATGCTCGGGTAGCCTTTCTCACTTTGTCTCCTCACAAAAGGAGTGACCAACCCATCTCACAACCTTTTGGTCCGTGCTACAATACCACCTCATACTGTACCGCGTTGGCGAAATGTGACTCGGGGCGAAGCGTCCTTTCCTGGGCATGATCTTCCCTTACCGGTCGCCCTAGCGCGCATTGTCCTCTCCTACCCCTTGAGGACATTCCGAACACATCTTCTTTACCGCATTCGTCTCCCTCTCTTGCTTCGATTGACAGCGCATTGATACGCGAACCGATTCTGGCTCGTGTCTCTGACGGCGTGCTGGGTATACTTTGAGGCCGTATGGAACAGCTCACGGGGCTGACGACAGTCTTCTGTGGTCTCCACACTCCACCCTCGCGAACAAATGCACTATTAGAACGCAACAGATATGAGTTGTCTAGCTCTGGCGACCTGCCGCAAATTATGGCGCATTATTCGGCATACAATCTCCGTATTATCTTGACGCTGACGCTTGGATCGCTGTCATACGGGTATGCCTTCAGTGTAATTACCAACACGATTGGACAACCTGGATTCCTGCAATACTTTGGTCTGCAAGATGACCCCGCGTTCACGAACACGATAGAAGGTGCCGTGAATGGGCTCTTCTCCGCTGGAGGAACATTTGGTGCCCTTCTTGTGGCTTGGATGAACGATGCCCACGGGAGGAAAGCTACGATGTATCTCGCCGCTCTCATCTGCATCGTGGGTACTGCCATACAGTCTGGCGCAATAGACGTCGCCATGTTCCTGGTTGCACGGTTCATCACGGGATGGGGAATTGGAATGATGGTCGTCCTTATACCCATATTTCAGGCGGAAGTGTCACCTCCGACGTCGAGAGGACTGCTCGTCGGTCAACATGGTGCGAATGCCTTTGTACAACGGTCGATGGGCATACTAATACCCCAGTTTACAGGAGCGTGGATTGTCGTGGGCTATGCTGTTGCGTCCTGGGTAGGAGTTGGGACCTTCTACTCGACCAACCTTAGCTTTCAATGGCGATTCCCCATCGCCGTTGGGTGCATTTGGCCTCTTGGCTTGCTTATCTTTAGCCCATGGGTTCCCGAATCTCCTCGGTGGCGTACGTTATGCAGGACTCGCCATTGAAAAAGTTCTAATGTCATTATCAGTGTTACTCAAGGGAAGGCGGGATGAAGCTTGGACCATCATATCGAAGCTTCATAGTCGGCCGGGCGACCCAGACGACGCGTATGCACGAGATGAGTTCCGCCAGATGGTACAGCAGGTTCAACTGGACCAAGCTGCTTGGGACCGCGGTGGAGGCATGAAGCAAGTTATAACCAAACCATCATACAGGAGGAGGATGTGGATAGGCTTCTTCACTCAGTATGCCGCACAAACGACGGGTGCAATGGTAGTAAACAGTACGTACGGCATGCGTACGGCATGCGACCGATTATGCTGACCCTTACAAAGACTATATCGTGCTTCTATACCATGACCTTGGCTATACGGGTGGAGTGGTTCTCGTGTTAGGAGCAGCCTATGTCACTCTTGCTATGGTGTGCAATTTTCTGGCATCGTTCATCATGGATTATATGGGACGGGTGCGTCTGCTTAGTGAGTCATGCTTTGCATGCATGAGCCATCTTATTGACCGATTGCTAGTCATCGGGTTAGCTGGATGCATGATCGTCCTCTCCTGCGAGAGTGCCATGACCGCGCAGTTTGCCGGAACTTCCAACATGACTGGCAACGCCTTCGGTGTCTTGTTCATATTCATGTTTATCTTCTTCTACGCCAGCGGCATCGATGCGACCTCGTACGTCTATTGTTCGGAGATCTTCCCTACCCACATCAGGTCTCAAGGTATGGGATTTTCGATGGTCGGCACGTTTTTGTCCACCGTCATCTACTTGGATGCTGCGCCCACAGCACTGGCCAACATACAATGGAGATTCTACCTGTTCTTCATTTGCATGACCGCCATCAACATCGCCATTGTCTGGTACTCCTTCCCGGAGGTGTGCCTTCTGTCTTTTACCCGGTTGGATGTATCTAACTAGCCATTGCTGCTTGCAGACGAAGGGTCTATCTCTGGAGGAGATCAACGGTCAGTTTGGCGACGAAGTTGCTGCTCCACTTGCCGAAGAGATGAGAGCAGATAGTGAGAAACAGGAGTCCGAGAAAGAGGGCAAGAGCCAGCTCATCGAGCGCGTTTGAGCATCCTGGGCGCAAGCCGGCGCACGTAAATTGCACATCATGCATACGTAGTCCATCGCTATCGCTGTACCATGTCATAGCGTTGAATTGGAATCGGTACGAACACATGTTGCAGATTAGAAATACATGTTTGCCGGAATTCTGGAGGAGAAGATCCGTCGAACCCTGACGCGCGGATTGCGCAAGCGCTCACCGGTTGTCAGCCCAAAATTGCCATGCTGGGACAGGGGCACCCCCAGGAGAACACTGCGGGGGTCATCGTCATTGTCAGCTTCTACATTGATCCTCTTTGATACCTTGGCCAGGGTTGAACACTGCCGTCTTCGAGTTCAAGTCGCGGCAGAGTGTGCTCGTGAGCATTCTGCAACGAGCGAGAGGGTTTGTAAACCCACCGATTTGTTGTGCTGAATCAGCAAGCAACGGCCCGCTGGCCCGCAGCGATAGCTTTGTCTCGACGCTCCAGGTTGACGTCTAACCGCTGACGTCCGCATCACCTAATACCAAAGAGAGCCCGAGTCGCGACATCGCTGCTCGCCATGGCGTCGACGCTCCTGCTGTACACGCAGAACATCACCCGGCACGCCATTTCGTGGACACCGCCGAAAGGACCCTCGTCATCCGGCGAGAACTCGAACACCGAACTCCTGCATGCCATCCATACGTCCTTGCACTACGCGCTCGACCCATGTGCCGAACATCCGGACGAGCCGGCAAGCTTCTGCTTCAGTGAGACTGATGAAGAAGCTGAGGGGTTGGGAGGGAGGAAGGGAGGCCAGCTCATCGTTCCCATGGAATCCGACCTTAAGCGGTCGAAGGACAACGACGGCGAGGTCACCGTGAAGATGTTCTTCTTCGAACCGCCCTCTTTGCGGGGTACACTAAAGGGGAAGGAGCGTGAGAAGGTGCAGGAGGCATGGGTCGCCGAGGCATTGACCGCGCTTGAGAAGGCAACTGGGAAGAAGGAGGTTTGGCGGTTCGTTGTGAAGCTGGAGGGCGTCAAGTGGGATGGTCAGGAACAATGGGAGGAAGTTGGGATGCCAGAGGTCGAGGATATTGGGGGCTTATGGGCGGTGCGTAACCTTTTGCCAGTGCTCCACGTCGTCTCTCAATGATTTCAATTAGACGCTCTCCACGAACCCGCTCATCAAGAACATCGGCGTATCCGATTTCTCTCCCAAGCATCTCTACAGCCTCTACTCGATCATTGCCGAGCTGCCTCCTGCATCCGCCAAGCCAGTAGTGACCGACCATCTCAACCTATTTGACTGTGATTCACCGCCGTGCATGAGCCCGCCGGACGCCGTGCAAATGGCTGCAGCCAAGAGGGGAGTGGAGCTTGTCGCTCATCCAGATCCGCATGGTAGGCAGACGTTCGCTCATATTCGATCACTGTTTTTATCGATACTCTCAGACATCCTCCCCACCAAAGCTTTTACAGCGTTGTTGACCGAGTTCGAGGATCGACTCCCGCTGCCCGAATCGTTCAAGACGTTTCGAGAAGCCGGACAGGTGGACCAAGCTGTGGCAGCACGATGGGTTGTGAAAGTGAGCAGCCTGCCATTTGAAAACAGTGGTGTCTCTGATGGCGTATCAGTATACCGTGCTTATTCGTTCGAGGGGCATTCTGGTTGACAAAGGGTATGTGGTTCTTCAATTTGCGGCGCATTTGACTAATCTGGTACCATTCAGGTACATTGTATCTGCCGAGTTTCCTCAGTGCTGAGCGCCTTCATGCGAGTGTAATAGAAGTCATGTTGACCCGTTCTTAACGAAGCCAAATACATATAACGTAGGTGATCAGGGACCTGCTCGTATCAGGGACCTGCTCGCTTTTCATCGCTTCGATCACCTCCATACTCTTGTCCTCCGTAGCTCTATCATACCTATGTCTACTGCCACCACAGAAGCTCGAATGCTTCTAGCACTTCAGGCAATGCAAAGCGAGGAGAATCTGTCCATCAAAGAGGCAGCAAAGATCTATGATGTCCCATACTCAACGCTCCGGACGAGGAAGAACGGCACACCTTCCAAATCAGAGACTCGAGTCAAGCAACACATTTTGACCGAGACCGAAGAGGATGTCATTGTCACCTACATCCTTCAGCTGGATGCAAGGGGATTCTCCCCACGGAAGAGCAATGTTGGAGACATGGCCAATCTGCTCCTTGCCAAGCGCGGGCTCCGGAGGGTTGGCAAATGCTGGGTGTACCGCTTTGTCCAGAGACAACCACAGCTCTGCGTACGGCTCTCTCGGCCCCTCGACTATCAGAGGGCAAAGCAAGAGAATCCAGCTGTGATCGAGCCCTGGTTCCGGCTTGTGGCCAACATGCAAGCCAAGTACGGGGTACCAGACCATGATTGGTATAACTTCGATGAGACGGGCTTTGCGATTGGCATGATTCAACGACAGATGGTTGTTACCCACTTTGAACGGTCTCTCAATCCTATCGCTGTTCAGCCCGGCAACCGAGAATGGGCAACAGCAATCTGTGCAATTTCAGCCAACAGTCATTCCATCTGTGAGGGCACACTATAACCCTACAAGGTCGCCAGAGTCGATAGGGGTCAAGAGTATAGTAGAGAGCGGCGGAAAGGAGGTGTAGTGAGGGATAGAGGGGCGAATAGGATTGACCGAGTGACTATGGAGTATCTACAGAGTACGGTAGTACAGTGGAGAGTCCTCAGAGACTAGATCTGAGGAGAAGAGGGCCTTACAGGCCACGTATTTATACCCTGCACGTGACCCATGGGTCTGCTCATGGGTCATGGGCCATGGAACGAGGCTATGTCTCATGGGTCAGGCCGTGGCGCAAAGGCTGTGTCATGGAGCACTGCATGGAGCGAGGCTGCGCAAGGGAGTCATACTGTGAGTATGACTGTGCCTCGTCAGATCGTTGCTACCCGCACAGCCTAGGACCTGCCTAGGCCCTTGGGCCCAGGTCGGTGGCCCAGAATAAGGAGGCAATAATAGGAAAATAGACGGAAAATATTACGTCCCCTGACA